>JAOWBP010087421.1:9532-26457 GCA_028571105.1 Tragopan temminckii
AAAAAAAAAAGAATGCATGGAAGTATTAGGTGTGTCATCAGGAGTTAGAGTGACTTTTTAAGTAGCCCAAAAGTCACTGGTGAGACAGCTGATCTACTTAAAATGGATAGGGCAAGTCCCAGGAGGCTGTGAGCACTCTGACCATTATTAATATTGATAAGAGCTGCTACTGCTCAGTACAGGCAGTGCCTTTTCAAGGCCATGTCATTGACTAGAACATCAATTTAAAACAGCCTAGGGATGCTGTGAGACCTGACCTCTATTAATGCTATCACCACCTCACTTCTAGCATTCTGTATGTTGGAAAGTGGTTTTGACCAGTGATTCAGAAAACACTCTGCTTTGCCTCCTTCCAAATGGAAAAGTTTAATGCAGTATTGAAAGACTGTACTTTCTCTGCACTAAAGCATTTGTTCTGTTCAGGAGGCTAACTCCTCCTTTCAGAGGAAACATTGATTTGCCCTCCCAGATGTTCATAATTAAATCTGTCTGTTCCTGTCAGCCTTATGGTAAGGAAACAAACCAGTAATGGCTCATTGTGTTCCCTGGAGTTCTGACATAGTATAGTCTCTTCTATAAAGATACGGAAAGAGACACAGAAAAGGCTTGTTGCTGCTTTACTGAAAAGATTCCCATGAATGGGAAACTTATTTATCTTATGGGAGAATACATCAGTTTTTAACCTGACTGCACACAGGCACTTTTGTTAGTGTATTGATATCAAGGTGATGTTTTCAGCTAGATAGTAAGTATCTGCTTGCTTCTGTCTCTTCTTACTTCTTTCTTTTACTCATGAAAAATTCGAAGTAATTGAAAGTCATGGAGCACTCTTTTCTTCATTTAGAAAATTGCATTTTAGATGTTAAATAAACATTAAGAAGCAGCCAATGTTCTACAGAAATCAACATACGCCATCATGACAGAAGAGGGCAACCTAACACCATCTCACTGTTCCCACGTTCCTTGTCCCATCCACCAACTGGTTTGCAAAACTGAGCTTTGCATCCCATAAACAGAGACAAATAGGGCAAAGAAATTATATCTAAAAATATTTCTAAAGTCAGGAGTCCCCCTTACCTGTTTTTTCTTCAATGTTTCTAGTTCAGTTTGATCATAACCACTGAGGTCCCTCCTACTAGCTTTGCTATTGTTTCATCAGATGATTTGAATTTGATTTAAGATAACCTTTCTCTGTAGGAGAGCTGATGAGTTTAAAGAAGACAGCCAGGGTGGGTGCAGGTGTTGCTGGTTTGCCTAGAATTGACACAGCAGCACTGCAGGCACCTGCTGTCTTCAGGTATGCCAAGCTCTAGGAAGACATGAGAATAACCTAATGGGCTCAAAAGACATCCAAAAATAGACAATGATGAATAAAAAACAGCTGACATAAAAAACAAAGAGAGAGACTGATGTATAGATGATACCATTATCTGTTGCACTAGTGTAGATATAAAGTGTCCTTAATTCTGTAAATTAGTCATTGTTGTAAGGTTTGCTATAGTGCTTTTAGGATTTAAGAAGTTATTGTCTCAATTTGATCTTCAACTGTCAGAGGTAGAAGTATGGAATACCCTGAAAGTGTCATCATAAATGAAGGTTAAAGAGTAAAAAATGAGATATACATGGAAGGAAATGCTCAGAAAGAAGAAAATGAATGAGGTTAGAAAGAAATAGAAATGACATTAGGAGTAATAGAGCCTTTGGTAATTAGTCTGTCAAGGGGGGCTGCACAATCACTTGCATCTGAATGCAAAATGCTAAATATATTTACAACTGTAATAGCAAACCAAGCATCTAGAAATTCATTGTAGAATCATCATAGAATCTTTTGAGTTGGAAAGGACCCTTAAAGGTCATCTAGTCCAACTGCCCTGCAATGAACAGGGACACCTGCAGCTCAGAGACAGGTTGCTCAGAGCCCAGTCCAGCCTGACCTTGGATGTTTTCAGGGATGGGACATTCACTATCTCTGTAGGCAGCCTGTTTCAGTGCTTCACCACCCTGATTGAAAAAAACATCTTCCTTATATCCATTCTAAATATCCCCTCTTTCAGTTTGAAATGATTTCCCCTTATCCTATCACAACAGACCCTGCTGAGGAGTCTGCCCCCTTCTTTCTTACAGTCCCCCTTAAGATATTGAAAGACCGCTATCAGGCCTCTCTGATGCGTTCTCTTCTCCAGCTGAACAGCCCCACGTTCACTTATAGCACATTTCAAAAACTAAGTATCCAAGATGCCCACACATGTTTGGTATAGTTTTCTACAGCACACTCAATACGTATTACACTAAGGGAGAGTCTCAGAGCAGTGTTTTCTTCAATCTGGATAACATTCTGTAACTATACAGAAAGTAAGAGCAAGAAATGGTATCTCTCAACAGCTGAAAATATGCACCATTTGTGCCTTAATACTCTTTTAATCTGTTCTTACAACCCTTTCTACGAACCTTGTACCAGTTTCAGTGTACTGGTAAAAGAGGAAGCTCTTCTGTGCAAGGTCATGTTGATCAGGATAAACTGAAGCACTCAACAAGAATAAAAGGAATCAAAACACAACAAGCTACAATGAAGTAAAAAGGAAGGAAAAATTGTTAATCCTATCAATCTTCATCTGTATATGCCTAGGCCTTCGAAGTGCACAGGAAAGTACAAACTTAAAAAGGTGCATTCTTCCCTCTGCATGAGCAATGAGGAGAGCAGGACGACATCAATTAGACCCTCTGAAAATTATAAATATCCAGCAGAGCCGACTGTGTTTCTCTGCTGTGATTGCTCTCACCTTTGCCATTCCCCTTCATTTCCCTGTATGCTTCCTATCTTTGCTCTTTTTCCTTAGCCCCTCTCAACTCTGCATCAAGTTTCATTCATTCTCTCTTCACAAGGACCAATCCA
Source organism: Tragopan temminckii (assembly GCA_028571105.1). Lineage (NCBI taxonomy): Eukaryota > Metazoa > Chordata > Aves > Galliformes > Phasianidae > Tragopan > Tragopan temminckii. Next base: position 12,426 of record JAOWBP010087421.1, read on the forward strand.
TATCCACCTACAATTACATTTGTTACCAGTACCCAATCTGTATTCATACTACTTTCCATTATCTAAATGCTACATGTTCTATACTAAAATCCAAAGGACTACATGATCTTTTCTACCAGATATACTCACCTGGATTGTGCTTAATTATTTCTAGGTCCTTAGTCACTACTGTGATAAATTTATCAGCATAATAAAAAGTGATCAGTGTAATTGTAAAAGCACAATTGATGATCACTTTAACTGTAAAAACACTTTTAATTGAGTATAGCTGTAATCTCACCTGGAAATTGAATAATTATAATTACAATATTTTTTGTATTCTGACTTAAACTGATGCAAAAAGACTGTGAGCGATGCCAAAGAAATATTTCAATGTTATCTTATGCCACAGTGCTTAGTCCTGGAGCACAGTAAATAATTCAGAAGGGGCTCAGAAATGAAGCTCAGTAGCAGATAATCCTGCTGGACCATCAGCTACACCGTTTTCTATCATCAGCATGACACATAGTACTGATGTGGCAGAAAATCATTTGTCATCACCTTTATTTACCTAGTTCAAATAAACACATTTATAGCGAGACTAAAGTAAAGACAGACTTTCTGGCTTCATAGAAAATCAGGCTGCTCACCTGCTCTGCATTGTGCTATGTGGTCTCACTGAGCAAATAGAACTAACAGTCTTCTCAAAAACACTCATCAAGAACTTACCCATACACAGTTTCCAGTGGCTAATGTATTTATTAACTAATCCTAAAGCACAGAAGTTCTGTATGAAATCATATTTTATCCAAGTAAGATTTATTTTCTGTCAAATACTAGATAATAGGTTCTATGTACAGACAAAGAACTATTACAGAGCAGTACCTAAGCATGGCTGTGATCAGCAGAATGGAAGATAAAATCATGGATAGCTGCCAGAATTAATATATTATAGGAATAGGAAATGCTGAATGCACAGGATTGATACAAAACTGTATGTATTTAACATTGACACACTTCATTTTCATGGAGCGCTAAAATAGCCACAACTACTGTCAAAGAGCTGAGCAAGGAAATGGGTAGGCCAATGGGTTCAACACAATGTCAACACCAACAGAGCCCCACAGAGGCATGAATGCAGCTTGATATGGCAGGAATGTTACAGGCTTAGAGCCACCATCTCTATTCGTAATCCACCAAGGTAACTTGCTTAAAAAGTTCTGCTGGTGTGGAATACACAGCTCTCCATTCAGCATGATTTTATAGCGCACACATAAGTAACTCATATATAAATATGTGCCAGAAAAAGATCTGTTGGCATTCTTACAGCTTTCATACCTCACCTGTGCTTTTAAAGTTCCTGCACGAGTTTGGAAGAAGATAAATTAGTCGCCATTAGCAGGAAAAAAAACAATTCTGCACTTCTAATATAAATATTCCTTGTGTTAAAAAAATAAAAAGACAAAATGCCATTTTTCAAAGGTTACAATTGTATTACTCCTTCAGAAATAGATCTGTTCAATTGCATCCATTTTATCACAATTGTGCCTTCTGATTACGGTTAGTAAGAGTTAACACAGTAGCAGCATTTGTTCAGACAGTTCAGACCAACAATGATTCCAATAAATTAAATTGTAAAAAACGGGGCATGTTTTCTTGCGCAATCAAGACATCTCCATGTGCCACTTATGAGCAGATGTACTGAGGTCAGCATCAAATTTGATACTGGCAAAACCAAGGTGACAATTTTGCCTCTAAGTCAGACAAGAAATACAACATATTTGCCTTTAACCTTACAGCAACCAGATCTTGTAGACTGGGCATGACTGAGAATGCAGGGGAAACTGGATTTTATTTGTTTATTCATTATTTGTTATAAAGTTTAAAGAGATTAGTACTTTTAATGAATATTTTAATACATGTGCAATGGAGTTTCTGCATGCTGGACTTTAGGAACAAATTTTCAACATTGGATATAGGATGATAAATAAATAATCTCATTCCTACACAGGGCCCAAATTCCAGGGGTGCTGAATATACCCTAACATATTTGTCTGGAACAAACTGAGTTTGGTTCTAACTCCTCAGGCTTCTCCAGAAATTCTCAGGAAATGAGGTAAGCTTTTCTGGTCAGACATGACAACATTGCAGATGAGGTATGGAGCTGACCATGACCCCCATTGACTCTGCAATTTACACCACAGGCTTCTATGCACTGTGCTTCAGAAACTGGAGATGGGGGATGCAGTTGGAGCAGCCCCTGAGCAGAGAGCAGCTGGACCCAGTCACATAGGGAATACTGCCTATAAGGTAAGGCTCAGACACAGCGGAATAATATTTCAGAAGTTTCAGATGGATAGTTTTTATTTTCAAAAGGCAGTAGAGAATGTAAGGATTTGTCTCTGGCACTTGGTACAGACCTGGGAAATATAAAGTACAAGGATCCTAAACTAAGAGGAAGACAAAGATGATTCTTCTACAGGCATTACTCCAGTAAATAGCTATATAATACGTTACCATGCAGTACTTACTCTTGGGCAGCTACATCTAAAAATAGCCAGTACCACCAGGGATTTTTACTGATCAATTCAAAATCCACCCAGTTCAAAATCCATCCAAGTCAAAATCCAATCCAAAACTCATCTACTTACTCTACATGGACTGGAAAAGTTGTATTTTAGATACAAAATTTGACTTGTATCCTCTTTCTATCTACATTGTTTAACACACCATTTAGTATATATTCTTGTGTCAGTGAATGACAAGAGTTAATCTGAGAGCTGACTGGATGTGCACAGGGATCTTATTAATTATACCAAGTGTTATTTATCTTAGCTACTGAAGCTTATAAAAAAGAGATATGCATCTCAAATATTTGAGATTTTGTAACCTTTACCTAGTACTGATACTCTCACTAATCCCTCTGACTTGTATATACATATAACCAGTGAAAACCTGCAGCACAGGAAACTAATGGGAGCCAACATGCAGAACCAAACTTATGACTGAGGCACAAATTAAATTATTTGCAAAACAAAAATCCAAACTGCTGTTCAAAATTCATTCTGCCATTTATTCTGAAAAATCAGTCACAAATGACAGAAACCGCCGAGCTTGCTCTGTACATAGTATTGCCCACTAACCACTCTACTCCAAACTAAGTAGCACTAGGACCATGCTTGCTCACAGTTCTGCAGCATGCGCTCAAGCAGTATATACTCAAGAGTTTTTTTTTAAATGTGTCTATGTCTCTAGTCATATGAGTTCAAGAACAGGGAATAATGTCATCTATTTTCAGCATTTCAAGAACAAAACCCGAATGTCCTACTGAGATGATATTTCTCATAAAAGATGTCCTGATCCTTTCCTTGTCTTATAAAAAAGTTTTATTTTTCAATAGAAAAGTATATTTAAAAACACAATTGTTTGCTAAAAACAATATAAAACTCTTCATTTTTAACTTCATAAAAGTTTAACAAAACATAAATATTGTTTGCCACTTACATTCCTATATACAGGCTTTGCATTACATATTTACATATGTAATAAACTCAGGAATGAATGGCACATGACTACAAGGGATTCAAATTCCATGTCACACTGTACAGTCACGGGAACACAAGGAGCAGCTTAAAATCCTCAGTCACTATATTGTTTTGTCCTGTTTACAGCTATTGTCCTCTTTTCTCTGCAATAATGCACCAGTTTCCGTGGTCATAGCAAGAAGAAAGTATCAGAAGCTCAGGCACATTCTCTTCTATCAGAGAGCAAAGCTCCCCTTCCCGAAAAACATGATAATAACGCATGAAGGCTTTTGTATCCACTGTGTCATCATTGTGGTCCCCAACAGACACTGCAGAATCCAAAGCAGAGTCAGTGGAGTCAGTAGTTGAAGTTCTTTTGAAAAACTTGCTGGCATTAGACTTAACAGCATCATCTTTATTACAGCTGCAGCTGTGGTCCTTGTCTTCCACTGGGCCATTTATAAACGCAGCTTCTTCATCCTTGCTCCGAGCTGCACTTTGGTGTCCTCCATTTAAACCCAAATCCTTCAATGCATGTATGGCTTGTGACCATGGCAGTTTTTTGACAGGTGAGCTTTCTACAAACACATCATCATCATCTAAACATTGTTCTTTTAGCAGTGCCCTGTGATGACCTAAATCCAAACTGCAGTGTCGTGACTGCTGAATGGGCACAGTACTGTTTGTCCATTCTCCTTCATTCTTCAGAGGCTTCAACTTTTCAGTTTGCTTTCTGAGGGCTGATTCATCAAGGGATCTGGAGAAAAACCATGAGCGGAAAGATCTTCCGAGAGCACTGCAAAATCTATTTTCTTCTTCAGAAATTTTCATGCAGCAGGCTCTGGATAAGCAATGGTCCGTACTGTGGGGATGTTTTGAATCAGTTTCTGGTTGTAGATTGGTTTGGTAGCTGTAATCAGAGCTCAGTACCTCTGTAGGGTATATATCCTGGCTTTTTACTGCATGCACAAACTCTCCCTTATCTCCAGATTGATTTGATTCTGAAAAATGCCGTGAGCACAAAGCCTTGTTCCAGGGAACAAATACATCTTGTTTCTCAAAGTGACGATTCTTTTGTTCCATAGCCCAAACATAAACCATCATCTGGCCTCCAGGCATCAGTACTCTCGCCATTTCCTTTATTGCTTTGATTCTTCTTTGTTTAGTTGAGAAATGATGGATCACTATGAAAAAGGAAAGACATTCTGTATTGAATATGAGTAAGGGCAGAGCATTTTCTTTTTTGACTTGTTCTATGTGTTAAATCATTTTTGTTGCCATATCACAATCATCACCCACTGCAAGTCAGCAATGCTGCAGAATTTACTGGTACTGCAGCACAAGTTTACCTCGTTTATGTTCACATTCAATGGATAAAAACAGGCAAATCCCAAAGGAGGACATTCATCCAATCACAACATAGAGTTTTGAGATAAGTCAGGCACATAAGACAGAGTTTCTGTTTCTCTGCATCACTCATAAAAGAAAACAGTATGACTAGCTTTCACTAAAATGCCTGGTCTTTGGTTGAGTTAGGTAATATTAAGTTCGACTTTAGGGTTTGGAACACACTTGAAATTTATCTTAACAGGAAACACAAATTCTTTTTATCATGTAACAAATACAGCAAAAAGTAATATTGGTGAAAAGAAAAAGTTTTTCATGTCAGTGTGCTTTCAAGAGAGCTAGTCAGAAAAATTAAACAGAAATATTTTCCAGTGCATTAATTCTGTAGAAAAGTATTTCCTTTATTGAATGTTTATTTTGTTGGAAGAAAGATGAGAAGTGTCTCAGTCTTCGTTTTCATTCCTGAGAAAGGTATTGAAAAAAAAAGAAAATCAAAGTCAAAATAAAACTATTGATCACTATGGTTGAATTTTCTTTCCAGGATAATTTCCAAATTTCACTATAACATGAAATGAACTGTGTTTCAAGATTTCCGCATTGTTTATAGATTCTGGCTCACCTGAAGGAACCATTTTAACAGCCAGTGAATAACTAAGTCAGCTATTTGCTCTCTAAACGCTCAAAAACATTAACTTGGACTAAGATCAGTCATGTTGGTGAGGTTGTTCTTTATATCATCAGATTGCGATATGTGATTCAAATCAACGACATATGGACTGATTCCACTGTTCAGTTCAGATGGGCCTGTAAGCAGCTACTTCACACAACCATTCAGTCTACCCATATATCAAAATATATATGTTCTCAGCTTAAGTCATCGTCATACCTTTAGAAAAATTAGATTATGTGTGGCTGCTTGACAGTAGTCAATTCTTGTAGAAAGATTATTTCAATGTCCAGATAGCCCTGATTTAATTCTAAACAATAATTATGTTACCAAGGGGAAAAATGAACTTTTTTTTACCACAGGCCAAAGAAAACTTTCTTGGCAGTTGATATTAACTAGGCCCTCAGAAGCATCTGACAGAAAACTCTGAGAAGAGTTTTCCATACGGTCAGTGTTTTTTTCCAGCTCCTCCTAATCGGAAAAAACAATGAACACTATTAAATAAGATAGGGAGAAAGAAACTATTTTCTCTCATAATGGAGATAAGTTATATGTCACCGCTGAACCTCCTGTAAAATGGTATCAAACTGTCAGCATAAGCACGTGAGCTTAGTTCACCAGAATAAAGGGCTGATCAGCAAGCTCTATCTAAGCAATTCATTCAACAGATTAAATATTCTTTGTGGTTAGAATTACATAGTCATTCTGGCACTTCTACAGAAATAGAAATCCTATAAAGAGGAGAATTCCAGCAAAGCAAAGTATTTGATTCTGCACACAAATACTTGCATTATCTGGAATGGGATAAAAACCACTTTATTTATAATTAGATGGACACAGACATATCGTGTGTCTGTTCAGGAGGGATTAAAATCTATTACTGCTGAAAGTACAAAAATACCACATGAACTATTAATATTGTGAGGCCTTTAACTGGTATAAATATTAAATAGCTAGGCTATCCTACAAAGTCAGCTGACCTGATAGCATCAAAATTATGCCACAAGACCTGATATTTGGTTAGACCTGACAACTATATTGAATAGTTAATACAAAAGCAAATAAATATACATATCAGTCACATATTGGTCAACATTTCTTCCCTTTAAAATGTCGTGCTTACATATATATTTTAAAATACTTTTCAGTGATAGACCAAGTACTGTTGATTACTACCAATAATAATTTTCCCATTTTATATTTTTGCTCATGCTGCGAAACAGCCAGAAGGAAGTTCAAGCTAAAAAACCTGGACTGTAACTGGGTACTCTGACTATTGCTCTTCATCCACCCTTTTCCAGGTTTTGTTTCTCAAATTATGAACAATATTTTCAAAAATAGAAGTCAGAGGAGATAAGATGTTAAGATTCTTCACTCAGACAACAGGCATTTGAATAGTTCTGAATTTTGATTTTGTGTCTATTCAAAGAGAAATTTGTATTCCTAATACATAATAGTTAATACAAGTTTCAAGTTCTTGCTTTATTACAAGTTTTCTCCATTTCAATGTATTTGCCAGTCAAAATGGATCTTAAGAAACAAAAGTGTATCTTGATCACTTAATGTATTTAAACTACAAATGGCCACGTTTATATGTTTCCTTCCAGTACCAGAAGGGTACCTGCAGGAAAGCTGGGGCTTTGAGCAACCTGGTCTAGAGTGAGGTGTCCCTGCCTATAGCAGGGGCGTTGGAACTAGATGATCATAAAGGTTCTTCCAGTTCAAGCCATTCTGATTCATTCTATGATTCTATATTAAATTTTACTTGTTTAAAGTGCATATTGGAAGGAAATCTTTTCTTCACAGAGTGATCAAGACCACATGTTTAAAAAAAAAAGAAGATCTACATTTCCCTGGTCAACAGCACATCTTTGTAATGGACCAAATTTTTTTTTAACTTTTACTACGTTAATTTCAGTGATACATGCTGTGATTCTTAGGGAACTTTTTGAAAAGACATTTAACTGAAGCAAAGACACTCAGAAAGAAAATGATCAAAAGCAATATGTATTTGCAGTGAGACAGAATGAGTGTATGCTGTCTTACCTCCAATGGAAATGACTGCATTGAAGCACTGGTCCCTAAAGGGAAGGTTAAGGTTGTCACAAACCAGAACTTCTTCACCTCTCTTCCTTGCGATTTCTACCAGTGGTCCACAGTAATCACAGCCGAGATTGTACACCTGACTGTTGACACTGAGATATTTTCCAGTTCCACAACCTAAAGAAAAGAGTACTCTTTAGCAGATCAGAAGCTGTATGTTGTGGACACTATCTGTTCCTCCCAAAACAGTGAAAATAATGGGGAGTGAGGCTGGCGGTGAGTTTTCTTCTCTGGTTCTAAGGTTTCCCGAAAATGTGTGTTTGCTTCTACTAGCCTAACTCCTGCAAGATTCATTTGGACTGTTTGAAATTATTTGTTCACACCACTAGGAATGTAACAGTACAACTATCACAAATAAAAATACTCATTACATAGCCCTATGCTATATTACGCTATGTGCAGTTTACTGGGGAGGAAAGCTACGTGCAGGTGAGAGGAGGAATGAGCAGTCCTCTGCAGCCACTGCTGCGTATCTCAGAACAATGTCTTTTCAGTGACCTACAGTAAATCTCTCTGCCAAATACTTCCGTAGAGTCTGCTAAATCCCACCCAGTACTTCTCCAGCACATCTCACTCAGAGGGAGCCAGGCAGAAGGAGGAACTCATTGGCCCAGACTCAGCCAGAAAGGTCTCTGACTGCATGGCAGAAGAAAGGATTTATCTGCAAGAAATCTGAAACCATATCTGTAACTGGCACAAGGCAGGGAGAAGATTTTCAACTTGAGATACAGTCTTGACAATACTTGATTCTTAAAAATTCTTGACACACTGAAGGCATGTTCTCTTTCTGTCTTTGTTCTGTTGCATTGTAACACATGTAAATGTAATGAACAGTCCTAGAATATTTTCCACGTACAAGTATGTCTACTAAAAGACTGTGCTATACTAAGTTGAAATTTTTCAGTGTTCTCCACTACCATATGCGTAACAGACATTTTTCAAAATTAGATTAGAAAACATTCACTGCAGTTACAGGTCAGTAGTGAAAAATAATTTCTGGAAGTTGACAGCCAAGCAACAGGGTAGCAGCTTGGCAAAGAGACCTATCTCTGTACTGGTAATTCAATTTAAAGGCCCGGAGTTATCTTTAGAAATGTCACTGCTTCTTGCAGCACTGCTGCTGTCATTGATGTTAATGTGCACCATTATCTGGAGAGACAGCACGGAAACTGCCAGAGAAGAGCACAATGCTTCCATCCTGAAAAAGGAGCAAAATCAAGCGTTTTTGTAGAAGGAACACATTAAGTCAAATGTGTATTCATTTCAAAGATTCAGTTGCTACATACATGTTTTTTGGTGGAGTGCTTTTTAATCACAGTGTTTTCTGAAGTACATGGTCTGCTCTGGAATGAAGCCATAGAATGGTAACACTGCCAGTACTCTAAAAATCTAGATTTGCAGGAGATTCACTTTTAAATGAGTCATCAGGAGGGTGGATTCCTTCATGAAGCTGTTAACAACAGCCACGCTATTGCCATTTATTCTGATGAATGAACAATAATAAAGCAATTATACAAAATGATATTTCATTCTGCTACTGTTATCATTCTTCATGGCAAACAAAAATATTTTAATAAAAGGTGGTTTTAAACAGAAAAAAAATTATCAGTTGAACACCTTATTTTGAAAATGTTAGCGCTAGTGTGTAGCCCTCCTCTCAAAATGCATGCTAAAAATAAACACTACAATTTTCTGTAGGTCTTATTAAATCCCTTAGCAGGATTGATGCCTTGATGGGAATACTTCTATTGGCAACTGTAAGCATTTGCCTTCTGACCAGATGCTTCACCTGCATTTAAATTACTTCAGCTGAAACTGTAACAGGGTGATCTTAAGGTTTCAGCTACAGTCATGGCACTTGCTGATAAAGCCTCAAAGAATTTCAGCAAAGGTTTCAATGACTTTTATTGACATGAAAAAAATTTTGGCTGAGAAATACCATATTAAGCCAACTGTCAAATGAGTGGATGCCATAGGATATTTCCTGAGATTATTAGTGAAAATGGTGCAGATGTATAAAAGATACATATCCAAAATAATACGAGCCTAGCTTTCTTTTTTTTGTTTTTTGAGGACTGCTTGACATCAGCAAAACTGATCTTTTGATTATGATAGACAAAATCTTCAAAGATATTTTTCTCTGACAGGATCAGGCACATATAGAATTTATTTTGTACAATTATTGCATTGTGCAGTGTTAATGCATTTTACCAGTCTAAGAAATAAGGAAAGTCCAATGATGCAAAGGAGCAATTAGTTTGCAATGATGTGGTGTATAGGACTGAATTTATAACACAAACACAAAGCAAACTTGAGGACCTGGTAAACCTTACAATATCTGTAGGTGCAACAGAAAATCAAGATATAAACTAAACATGTAGGAACGACAAGGCCATAGTAGAAAATTGATATTTCAGTATCCATATTTAGGAGCATAGGGGGATTCTCATAACTTTTTTTGGTTGTTGTTGTTTTTAACAATGGACGTGTCAAAATATAAATATGAAGCCTAATAGGAGGAGTTTTGGAACAAATGAAAAGTAACAAATTGCAGACCAGCAGTATTTAAACAGAGTCTGAAAGAAACTGAAACACGAAATAATTGAGCTATATTGATACAATTAAAAAAAAAAAAAGGGTGCAGGAGTGATTGACCACTAAGTCTGTGAGGAAACCAGTATTAAAGCTTAGATCCATCAAAATAAGGTAAAAATTGTACTTACTTGCTGCCTGATGCACCATCAAAGAAATAAAATAAATGGCATATGGCATCTAATATGGCTTAAAAAAAATTTTAAAGCAATCTCTAAATAAATTTAAAAGTTTTTTCTCTAGCAAATATATGTGATTAACGTATAAACTACTAAAGTTTATGAACAATATTTCATGCTGTCCCAGGGAATGGTTTACCTATGTCAGCAACGAGACTGCCAGGTTTTTGCTCCAACAGAAAGTTTCTCACACGAGGCCATGCTTTGCTCTGCAGATCATTGAAGTAGGCAGCTGTATTTTCATACACACTATGCACATGCTGCTTTTCTAGCTGGGTAGCCTCATGTTCCATCCTGAAAACATAATGAAGATTATATACAATGAAACATGAAATGTTGTAGATTATATTTTATAGACATGTATAATTCCTGAACTTGTAAGCTTATTTTTATAAAATCATTACAAACATCTAATAGCCATCATATTTATGATATGTTTTTTAACCAAAGGATCTGTTTTTCTTTCATAACCTTGAAGAAAAATTTTGAATTTATCATCTTTTTTCAGGAGCATTATATAACTGCATGTACTGTTCAACAGTATGCATATTCCTCGGTAATTTGACCAGTGCAGTAAAGGCTTATCTGCTGCCAAAACAGAGCACGTATTCAGCAGGAGCAGAGAACCAGGAAGTTAAGAATAGACTCTCCAGTGAGTAGATAGGCAAGCTCTTATTATGGTGTTTTTCAAATGTAGCCTGTATCCTGAAAGAGGGTCCAGAGACTTTGGCTTCGGTGATGAGATGGCTGAGATTTACACAGGAAAAAAAAAACATCAGCATTTTTCTACCCTTGCTTAACCATCTTCATTTCATTCAAAACGCCTATCCTAAAAACACTATCTTCTTAATTTATAAAATGAGAATTAATTCCAGTGACCACAAAGAAAGTATTTATGTGTTTTACATTAAGTGTATGTGAACACTTGTAAGAATAGTATTTATCCATCCTGCTGGTTTTATGTGCTCTGCTGTGTCAGACCAAACTGTCCCAGTGGTCTATTCAGACTGTACCTATATATTATACCTATTTAATAGCTCTCTTCAAAACATTTATGCTCAGTGCCTTTACAACACCTATTTTCATTTTTCTGGCCTGATCCACATTTTCCTTTATGATGCATTAGCTGAGGTTTTACTAACTAAATATACATATGTATGTGTGTTTTTTTATATATTTATATATAAATAAATGTGAGAAAAAATCAGTAACAGACTAGCAAATCCCAGTAGCCAAAACTTCAGTGTTACCCTGAGGAACATAAAACTATAACAGACTGAACAAGAAAAGCAGATACTATTGGAAATACAGACTTGAAATGATATCACGTGACAGAAGTAACTCAGAATTTTTCTCAGAGTTCTGTTTCAAGCTATGTTGTCAAATAGGATGGGTTAGCTGCAGCAATTTCAAATAATTACTCCTTAGAATCTAAAGCCCATTCTTTTTTCTTTTTCTTATTTGACTCTTAAATAAAACAGATAGGGTATTTCATGTTTGCAGTTATCTTTCTTCTCTACCTTGAAATGTACGCTATTCTGTTGTTCAGTTGCCCAGAAATCCTCTATTTATATGTAGAAATTCCAAAGACTAACAATTATTTATCTTCTTTTGTCATTTTGTATGCTTCTTGCTCTAGTTTATATTTCATGTTTGGTTACTATGTAGTTCAGTGTTTACAAGTGTTTTTATCTTTCTACTTGAAGCTGTTTGCTCAATCTTTGCAGTTCTTTTAAAAAAAAAAAAAAAAAAGCGACGGAGAATGTTTTCAACAATTCATAGTGATTTCCAAACGCTACAGAAATTTCAGTTTATGACAACTACAGAAATAGCTGCTTGAACCGAAGCTTAATTTGGATATGTTAAACACAAAAGCCAACTTGGACATGACATAGAAGACATTAAGAAGTTCCCTACTGATGCAATATTCTACTACATTTTTCATGAAATGTCTCTATTTAATCTCAATATAGGCTGAAATTCAGCTTTGTTTTCTACAGAATCACAAGCCCATTACATTTTTGCCTTAACTTTCTCATTCACTGAGACTGCTACTGATTCTTCTATATTGGACATGTGGGAGAGGTTATTATTTTTGGATACATTTCATAAACACTATCTAGATAATGACTTGGCTATAATCTTAGAACAACAGTATTCTACCAAAATGCAAATAATTTCATTTACCATTTTATTACGATTTTCCATTCCTGTTGATTACATATATTTTGCAGACAATTAAGTCACATGATGAAATCAGACTTGCCAGTTTGACTTTCCAGTCAAAGCCCTTAACTCTGTCAGGCTTCATTTTGCAGCACGGCAGGGAAACGCCCTAGCAACAAACCTCTTCATTTCACTGCTTACAGAAGGCAAGAAACCTGTGGAGACAGATTTGGCCTACAGCTGTATCACTACTACACAAGCCTGATGTCACTGAAGACGTAAAGCTTAGAACTACCTAATTATGCAAGCCAGAGACAGTACTTCAATTTTTCTTTGTAAATAAAACCAATCATTGCAACCCTTTTGCCTTAAAAATATCAAAGTCTCTGCTGCACATAAACCATAGAAAATGTTCAGTTCATCCAAATCCTATCTTGCAACTTTCAGGACAATGGGAACGTCTGTTTTGCAAAGGAGGTAATGAAAATGTAAGATTTCCAGAAATCCCACTGCTTCAGCATCTGCTCTGCTCAGGTTACCTGGAAGCTATCCAATTAGCCAGAGAAAAGAAGAGCAGAAGAAGGTGATTAATGTGTACACTTTCCTCACCCTCAATTCTTTATTTTCTTGTGTGGTAGCTCATACAGCTGCCAAAGAGCTCTTGCAGAGACTAGGTGCCAGGGCATTAAGGGTACCATGAACTGGCAGCCAGCTGCTTAGTGACTGCAGGAAGTCCCCAAAATAGGAAGGCAGCTCTAGAAACATGGGACTCCAACAAACTCTTTGGATAACAGATGAAGAGTAGGATTTTCTCCTCTGCCAGTGCTTCCTGGTTTGTCTATGTTCACTCAGAAGACTACAACAGGCTCTTGTTGTGTATGATCTATGAAATGAAAATAATAGATGGAAGCTGCAGCGTAGTTCTTGTTGATCTTGTGGGGAAATGGATCGTCAGTCCATCATATGGAACTGTGGCATATGAACAAAAATGACAGAAATTAAACAGGTTCTTTGACTGTCCTACAGAGCTGGTTTGTTTTTCTTTATTAAAACAAGTAAAAGCAAAATAAATTAAAAAAAAAAAAAACTAAAAATGACAGCTTCACAGGGTGTAGAAATAATTGTACTAACGTACCATATATTTTTATAGCTACACATCTCTCTAAAAGTTTTCTGAGTCCAAGGAAATCTACTTTCTTTCTTTCCTATTAACATTTTGAAACTGTTTAAACAAATGACTTTTCAAGGGTATGCCTTTAAGAAAAGTCATGTTGCTTGGACTTATTCTATCACTGCTGAAGCATTTAACTATGTAACCTTGAAATGAAAACACAGGAAATTAATAATCCCAGTTTACAACATTTTAAAAAGTTGGGATTTTCTTTTCCTAGTCTTTTTTTTTTGGGGGGGGGGGGGGGGGTAGGGATGGCTGTAATTGATTTGGCTAATTTTATTAAAAACCTTTGCCTCAAGAG
>JAOWBP010087551.1:0-15701 GCA_028571105.1 Tragopan temminckii
CCAAGTTCACCTGGCTCTCAGAGATACAGTTTAGCATCACAATATGTCTTGGCATTACAATCCTAGGAGGTATTTGTCAGCTGGATATAAGAAGAACTGTCAAAGTCCTTGGTGTTTTAAACTTGCAGCATTGTTGGAAGGCCTGCTCATATTTCCTTTCAGTTTCATAACTGTCTCTTTTCTTCGTCAACTGCTACCACAGTTTTGTAGACTTGGAAATTACTTTTCCCAATCAGCTGCTGATCCTCACTTGCTGTTGTCCCAGATCTAGCATTTAGGACAATTAGGGCTGTTTGACAGACCAGTTCTGGTGACAATATGCTTCATTACTGTGAAAGCAATGATGATGCCATGAGCACTGAATATGAATGTTAATGAAAGAATCAGACAAAACACACATATATTTAATCAGTCACAAGGAGCAAAGTAATTCAGAAAAAGATACAATGTCTTCAAATGAGCCTTAGAAATTGCATTTTATTTTCTAAAAAGTATTCTGGAGTGCAGAACTACCTATTAAATACAAATCCAAGGGACACGTCCCCTGCAGTTCATCTGCACAGACAAGAAAAAACAATGAATGTCTAAACAGTGGCCTGAAAGTTTATTTCTTACTTGCCACAGATGTTTTGTGTAGCATTTTCTGCATATTGAAGATCAGCTGTGTCTGTGATTTTGAAAAAAATAATACACAAAAAAAAAAAAAAAAAAAAAAAAAACGCTTATCCTACTTAACTTGTGACTGGAACTTCTAAAAGAGTAAAGAGTGCAGCAGGAAAACCGAATGTATACCTGCTGCCTTTCCAAAGTTCTTTTCCTATATTACTGATTAGGAATTAACTAAATCCCTTTTACGTAACTTGATTCTACTTTTCTATTACATGAGATCTTTTCAATCAGAACAAAGTTGAAACTTCCATACAGAGTGGTGTGAGTCCCCATTCTTGATTTATGTAATACAAATCCATACTTGCAGTTCTATTAGTTCCCATTAAGCCTGAAATAATAATAATAAAATTCTTCTAGCACACTTTCTAAAGAATATACCTGTCTCTAAGAAACTCCAGTGCACATTAGTGGTAAAGAATAAAACAGAAGTAATTTGGTAGCTTTGTGAATCATCCCATCTGAGATCACCCTGCACTTCTGCTTCAGTCTGAAATAAACTGTCTTGTTCCAAATCCTAAAAAGAGCCTGTGCCTAAAATCTTCTTTGTGATTCTTTTCATAAATAGATTACAAAACCACACATCTCTTCAGTTTTTAGACATGGGTAAAGTAGTACCACCATTATATGAGCTTTCAAATGCAGAATTAGATTCACACAAATGATTTATTAATCAGGTGTTACTTTCAGAGAATAAATATGTGCATTACAGCATCGTGCCGTCTACAACAATCTGGATTAATTCATCAGATGAAGTCTATATTTTTCTAGAAAAATTCCTTAAGCATTTACAATTATTCTACTGGGATTAAACACAATACACATTTCATATTCATGTCTATTTAATGCTTTTACACAATTATCATTCATGGACGCCTTCTGTCCTATTTTGTGCAAGTCTATGCAGAGCAAAGCTGTTATGTGGACTAAACACTTTAAATATCTTTTCCAGACTTATATGATACTTTGTAGGTGAGTAGAAATTGTTCAAAAGATTATTAGGAAATCTTGAAAAAGGCCTATATTTTTCTATTGGTGAAACAAAATAATGTCTCTTCGGTTCTTTGGTTGTTTGTTTGTTTGTTCGAATGTGCACTAAGCCTCAGGGTGATATTTATCCCAAGTAATATAGATTCAATTGTTCTAAGTCCTGTGAAGTTAAAGACAACTACTGCTTTTGGATTCCCAGCTCTTAGTACTTGCCATTAAACAGTACTTAGCACTTCTTATTAAATTTTGTGAAATTTTCACACCAAATCAGAGCAAAATTACAAATTTGAAATTTCCTACAGAAAACTATTTCAAACTGGAATCCTTTACAATTTTCTTAGTCACATATTTTTTCCCTTAAAAAAATATGTTATATTTCAAGTTTTCATTTTGTATAGCCTTACAGGTATTCATAGCCCAGTAAAAGCACTATTTATAAATTAATAATAATATTAGTATATCATGTAGTGAGATGTCATGATGTATTGATAAAATTTATATGTCACCATGCAATTTATCACAGAATAATCTAGTATTCAATATGTCCTATAGATAAATTTTAGATGAGTTTATTTTGTAAGTTTTTACTTAAGAAAGGCTGGAGTTTACCTGAGATGAGCAGATCCATATGAATACATTTAATCTGAATTTATCTGGACAGTGATGTCTTGGTAAATTCTAAACAAATAACAATTCAAAACCTTTAAGATGGGGTTTTATATGGTTCTTAAGGGAATCTTCTTGTTTGGTAGGTCAAGGGCTTCAATTGAGTGACCCCAATAAGCCTCTGCTTGATCCTATTTAACCAGCAATTTAATTTGAAAGAGTATCTGTCCTTGCTGGTAATATTGCCAGTCTCATATGTCACTATGAAGTCTCTCCTTTAAAAGCTGATATATGCTGAGATTCATAAAATGCTTGTATATTATTTGCAGACACTTTATATGTACTGCAATGAAGTAATAATTTGATTTGTGCATAGATGGCTTCTATAGTAATGCCTCCTATCTATTTCCTTGGAAACCACAAAAGGTAAATAGAGCACAACACCACTATTTGATGCAGGAAATTCCCAGCTATTTTCAACATAGTCACCACCATTCGCTATGCATTTTCATCAGCAATGAACAAGAGCTTGTGTGGAACACTGGCACAAATGTTAATGGCCATCTGGAATGTGGCTTGTCTTTCATCTCTCTGTCGCCACTGCTGAAACACACTACCCACTGCCTCACTGTGCCCACATTTACTGTTTGGTCTCCTTAAATGTTCAGCAAGCATCAGTGAATGTCAAGAGGTGCAAATTTTTCTGCATGGAGGAATTCAGATACACATCTTCACTTCATATGCACTTCCATGTCCGATGACATTTTGTCAGACTCCCCCTTTGCTTCTATCTGTCACATGGCAACAAAATGCAATGAAATATTGGCAGGAAGGTTCAGCCTTGACTGCCATTCCACCAGCAGCCACCTCTGACATCATGGGCCAATATAATAAAACACAAGGCATTACTTTCACACCAGACCTTGCTTATGGTGTCGCTAAAACAAGTGAAGTTGCCATTGGATTAAGTTTAGCTTCCTACAGATAAGAGTAGATTCTGTCTTTCTACGCATGTAAAAAAATTAAAATAATTAGTAGTATTTCTATATCAAATTATGTAATGACTGTAACTGCTTCTTATTTATAGGTTAAAATATATTTCTATCCATTTATTGAAAGTGCCATCAAATCTCCAATTGCTTATACGAAAACTGTTCTGAATGACACAGAGGAATAGAAAGTAGTCCTCTATTGAAAAACAAACAAACAAGCAGAAGCAGTAGTAGCTACGGAACAAGACTTAAAGAAATGATGTAAAGAAAGATTATTACCTAAGACCAGGTCTAGTCCTTTATTCACAGAATTCCTCTGCCACGATTATTTTTCAAAAACACTGTTGAAACCAGTAATATTTTGGATACTACTGTCTGTCTGAGAAGGATCCATCAAGAGCAGATGTATTAGCCTTACAAACATAATCTACAGCTCAGGCACTGCTAGAGCACTGCCTCCAGAATATGCAGGGCACTGCACACCTGGCAGGTCAGCCTGCTGCCAGACATGCTTTCTCAGTTTGTCCACAGGCTGCCTCTGAGGCATCTGTCTATAACAAAAATGAGACAGGAATGAGTCACAACATGACTACTACCACTTAAGATTACCATTTTAGAATGTTGCATCCACATTCTTCCAAGCTGGCATAATATTTCCACGTTCATTATAGATAACATTCAGTTATATTCTAGCAAATAGAACTTTTGAAAGTCTAAATTGACTGTATTTAAGCAAGTTTGGCTTCTGAAACTTTTACATTAAGTCTATTCAAATTTAGTTATATCTGAGAGGGAAGATGCAACTAGAAGTGACCGCCGAGGCATTTAAGGATAACTTGAGAAAAAAAGCAACATAAAAGTAAACCGCTGCAAAGTGTAATACTTTTCACTTCTACAAAAACAAATCACACATCAAAAGATCATGCCACTTTCTTAATCTCATCTAGGAGAACTTCTTATCATCATATTTATGTACTTTCTGTACAATGGCTAGCTTGTGGTCTAGGTCCTCCAGTTGTCCCCACTATATCAATTATTTCATGTCTAAGCTCTGTTACAAGCATGTACCCAACAGTTTCAGTGCATAAAACTCAAGCCAGAACAGAGTATTTTATTTCAGTGATGTCAATTCCAAATACAGTATGACTATGATATAGGATGAATTTGATTACTTTTGATTGTTAATATCTTTTAGAAATCTCTGAATAAGGCTTGTGATTTCTCAGTTGAGCTGGAAGTCCAGACTCATACTCAGCTTGTGCTGTTTAATAGAAAAAATGAGAAGACAATTCTCAGTCCATGGAATACTCTCGCAATATTGAATAAGAATGTGATCTACCTTGAAGGGCATGGACTTTAAGCATGAAGGCAGTGAACTTTCTGCACCACTTGACTGAAGAACCATGGGGAGCTGTGTAACATAACTAATACAGATGGTGGAAATATGGTTCAGATGCCACAAACACATTGAGAATAAAGTAACAGCTTACAAGGTAGAACAGAGGATCTAATTCAAAAGCAAGAAGAAATTCACTGGGAAAGGTACATGAAGATAAACTTACAATTTCAGTTTACCATATAATATTTGACAATAATTTGTGAAAATTCATCTTGTTTGCTTGAGCACATTGGTCATTCCTCAACAAGGACAAGAAGAGGAAAGCAATGCATCTGTCTCACATGAAGCTATTCCCAGTTTTGACATACGCATCTTTAAAACAATAAAAGCACATACTACTACAACTCACTATTGCTGTTCACTTTCAGAATGTTGTTGAGGGAACCCTGCATTCACTGAATCCGCTTAGCACATATTGTAAATATATTTAAAATAAACAGAAGGGTAAAGGCTAACAGAAGGCTAAATGGCCTTCAATAATTGTAATATACTCTAAAACTACTCTAAAACTAGTTCTTGAAGGACAGAGCCTCCAACAGAGCTCACATCAGTTTGAATTAATGTTTGCTGATTCTCACTGTTACATCATTTCCTTCTCCTGTCCTTCATTTTGTTTATTTGTTTGCTGCTTTGTGGCTGGATTTTAAATCACTTGACTCTTTTAAAACTCAAGTATATTTAAAAAGAGATTTAGGAATGTATTTTATCAATCCCAACAAAAAGCATGGCTGTCCCTAAGGCCCTATTACACAGGGTTTTTAAGCACTTGCCACTGGGACCAGATAAAAAAAGAAAGTGCATTCTTAAATACCTTGCTGAACTAGCATTTCAATTACTGCTTATCAGTAATTATTTGCAAATAAGCTGCTAGATTTCAGTATAAAGTGGATTCTGTTCAGTGCTGGGATGAAGTCAATTTTTCAGTCTCACTGTGGTGCTACACAGTGCTAAGCAATCTCACTGTGAGACTGAGGTTTGAGTCAGCAATGAAACAAGTGACTATTCTGACAGCACACCCACCAGGAATCTCCTTTAAAGGGAGGTAGTTAGCCAGTCACGTCCTTGATGTGCAGGCCGTACTTTTGTTGAGAAGCTCCTTATTCATCCCACTGTAGCTTTACCACAAAATGGTATCATCTTTGGTTCTGTCAGCTCTATGCCCACATCTCTGCATGGTGAATTTAAAGCACTAGTGGACCATGATTTGCAGGCAGCATTGTTCCAGAAAGGCAGATCACAAACCCCTCTATTGTTCATGTTGAAGCCTCAGGCAGGCAAAAAGCTGTAACATCATATAATCATGATGTTCTGAGTATCACTTAGCAGTGTCAGCTCCTATAGAGCAAACATAGACACCAAATCTGAGATGAAGAATGAAGATCCTAGCTTTTAGATGTTAGGCAGGATACATTATAATGTTATCCATTACACTAAACTCCTCACATTTCTACTGCTAATATCTATATTATTTCTTCATAAGAGAACGTTTGAATGATTATCACTTTAAGTGTCTGCACTTTTTCTACTAACCTTGTATCTTGAGAGATTGCATGTATTCTATTGTATTGGTGGCAAACACCTGAGTAACACAGCAAATCACAAAGTTTGTAAACAATTACAATGACTTACAGCAGAAATGTAAGATAAAATATTATATAAATATATGCAAACTTAGGAATAATTATGAGGTTATTCATTCTGCTTTTTTGAAACTCTATGAATATTACCTGTTGAAAATGTCACATCATATAAATGATGCTATTGTTCCGCTGTATATTCTCTTCTGCTCTTCCTAAAGGTGCACACAATGTATTTGCACTAAGATATTTCTAAAGGTTATAGGATTATTAAAAAACATAACAAAGCAGACTTTATCAAGTGAAGTTAGACTTATTACTGTATCCACTTGCAAGGCTTTCCTGGCAGGAAAGGAAACATTAATGCTTGCACATTTTTGCTGTTTGAACTTATTGGAAAAAGAGCAAGAATGACAGAGACAATAAAATGAATAATACTTTTGTATTGGTCTCATAGAAGCAGAAAGAATGTTAAGTATATTATATGTCAAACTGGCAAATGTACATGTGAGAGTGCTAAGATTTTGCCTTCGCTATGGAAAAGTCTCAGGCATTTCTCAAAGTATTTGGGCATGAATCTTTCATCTTTGACATCAAAATGGATGTTCAGTACTCATATATGAGTTATGAATAGGAAGGCAGAAAAGTAAACATATTTTAAAAGT
This sequence comes from Tragopan temminckii, assembly GCA_028571105.1. Lineage (NCBI taxonomy): Eukaryota > Metazoa > Chordata > Aves > Galliformes > Phasianidae > Tragopan > Tragopan temminckii. Next base: position 6,896 of record JAOWBP010087551.1, read on the forward strand.
TCTTTTTAAATTTAAATGAAATAGCTGAGCAGAAATAGAGATCTGGCATAGAGATGCTTCCATAATAATACCCTGAAGAATATGTATCCGAAGCTCTAAACATACTTGGAACTTAATCAGATTCTATTACACTAAAGGAGAGATAATTAATTTCAACTGACTTTATACACATTTACATGATGTCAGGCTATTTTAGCTTGAAATAAACAATGGTGCAAGGCTAATACCCATCACTAGACTACATTTTCTTTTTTTATCACAGAACTGTCAGAAGCGTGCTGAAGTTACTGATGTCAGAATAAGAGAGAGGTGGGAATTTTGGTGCTTGGGAAGAATGGGAGGCAGCTGGAGTAATTGTCATTGACGGATGTTTTTGCTAGAACAGTCAGGAAGTAGTGCAATTAGAAGTGCCACTGGCATTTAGTTTGTCATCGTTAGCTTTTCAAATCAACAATTTAATAAAATAATTTTGGGTTATCACTTATTTCATATCACCAGCAAACTGATGGAAAATATCTCTATACCTACTTACAATTATATTTTCAAAGTTGCCTTCATGGCCTTTTCCTTTCTCTCCAAAATTCAGATTTTACAATACTGTTCTAGAAAAAAAAAATAAAAAGAGAAAAAATCTGTGACTAGAAAACATTCTGAATTATGAGCATAAGAGATTTCCTGCACTTTCCTTACCTTCATCTATACTGATTTTAGTGATGGCAGGCAGTTATTTCATTATTTATGCTTCTTTGTCAAGAAAACAAAAACAAACACATTGATAGCTGTTAATGTCAATGGATAACTTTACAGTAACAGTTCAAAAACATCCCTAAGTGAACAGAAAAATTAGTCTAGAAGAAAATCTTTTAGATAAGTATTTTCACTACTAAATTAACATGGCATATGTGTCAATCAGTTGTAAAAGAAACATGAACTCAATCACATAGTCATCGATTTGTCTTAGAATCTGTGCACAGCTGCCATAACTGACCTGGGTACAGCACTAGAAACAGAAACTTGGACTTCAGGGATGAGATCAGGCTTTACAGATGAAAAAGATGTTTTCCATATGAGAGGGCAATGTTAAGGCAAGATTAAGCATATTCCTATCAGATATCATCATAGAAATGATAACAAATGATCCAAAATATCTGATTACTGTGGTTTAACCCCTACGGGCAGTTAAACTCTCTCTCACCAGATGAGACAGGAGAGAGAACCAGAAAGATAAAAGTATGAGAACTCATCAATTTAAATAAAGAGAGGTATAAAAACGGTAAAGCAAAAGCTGCACGTGCAAGCAAAACAAAACAAGGGATTAATTTGCCACTTCCAGTCAGCAGGCAGATGTTCAGCCACTTTCAGGTAAGAAGGACTCACTGTGTGCAACAGTTCAGTGGGAAGACAACTGCTATCACTCCAAACCATTTCTCTTTTACTCCAGCTATTATCACTGAGTATGGCATCATATGTTATAGGAAATTCCTCTGGCCAGTTTGAGTCATCTGTTCTGCTTATGTCCCCTCCCAGCTCCTTGTGCACTCCCAGCCTCCTCACTGGAAAAACGGCACAAGCAGAAAAGCCCTTGGTGCTGTGTAAACACTGCTCTGCAATCACTGGTGTATTATCATCAGTATTTTCACTAAAAATCCAAAACACACCATCGTAGAATCATAGAATCATAGAATCACAGAGTCATAGAATGGCTCAGGTTGGAAGGGACCTCAAGGTTCATCAAGTTCCAACCTTGTTGCCTCAGGCAAGGTGCCAACCTCCATATCTAATACTTGACTAGGCTGCCCAGGGCCCCATCCAATCTGGCTTTGAACACCTCCAGGCACAGGGCATCCACAACATCTCTGGACAGCCTGTTCCAGCACCTCACCACTCTCTTGGTAAAGAACTTCCCCCTGATATCTGACCTAAATCTTCCCTCCCTCAACTCAAAACCATTTCCCCTTGTCCTGCCATTATCTACCCTTGTAAAGAGTTGACTTCTTTTCTGTTTATAGGCTCCCTTTAGGTACTGGAAGGCTGCAATGAGGTTGAGTAATCATACAAGATTCTATGTAATGCTTGTAATCATACAAGATAGTATATGCTTGTATATGCTTGTGTAAGCTACGATATGCTTGTAATCATACAAGCTTCTATGATGAAAATTAACTCTATCCACAAACAAAGCGAGCACTCCTAAGGCCAATAGCAAATATATTCTCTATCATCTCTTGCCCAACATATGAAGTTCCCAAAACTTACCACCTGCCAGACTTTAGCTTGTTACAAAGTGATGACAGTGCATGAAGTAATGTTAGTGAAGAAAGAAAGAGAAGTACCTGCTGAGCTCAGTAAGTGAAAACTAAAGAGGTAAGATGAACAAAAGGAGCTTAGGAATGAGCTTTAATTCCACCACCTGGGTCAACCTCCTGCAGCTGAGCTTGGCAACTATTCCTCATTTCTGTGCCTGCTCAGATTCATCTATTTTCATTTCCTGAGTGGCAGTTGCACTAGCATAAAGAACAATTATTTTTTTTTTTTTCTGCAAGGACTTACAGTACTTCTTCAGCATTTTGTTTATCTTAGAATAATATTAAAAGTCTCCAAACATTGTGGCTTCATCCATGAATGTTGTTCTTTCTTCAGGAAGCTCAAGTGCATTCTAGTTATGCTCATGATGTGATGTCCTCATCCTCTCAAGAGCACTAGACTTAATTCACATCAGCAGGTCCTTTATTTTTGAACAGTCATATTGAACAGCATGTTCTACAGTCTTCCTTAGTTTGTAATTAATTTTGGGTCTCTCTGACCTTTGCTCTTTTCTGGTTCATGGAACCTATGAAATTTTCAATCCATAGAGAGTTATCTAACTGATTCCTAGTAGCTATTTCATTTTCTACAGCAAATAAGCTATCTAGGTAGCATCTATACTTCAGCCATTTGAAGGAGTTTCATACTCATGCCTTCAATGTATTTATTAAAAATTATTTCCATCTTTCAGTATGAAAATGGCAAAAAAGATTAGATATTTCATAAATTATCAATTCAGTCATGTCAAAAAATTAGTATTCATATTCTCTCTTCTTACAGGACTCAAAGATAGCAGCAGGAAACCCTCATGGTATTTTGTTTTTATTTCTGATTTTCTTCCTACATTAGATTTCTTCCCATCTTAAATTTCTTTCTTTTTCACACCTTCCCCTAGATATATAATGATATAAAGACATGCTCACAACTCACAGCAATAACAGTGGCACTTTTGTTGAAGTCCTAACTCCCCTTGCAATTATGCTGTAGATTTTATCTTTTCATCTGATTGAAAGCTCATTGAAACCAATAGAGAGTCTGTCAATTTCTATTGCAGAACTACGTTCCAGATTATTTTTTCTCAGATGTATTATAAAGCCTTTTTCTGTAATGAGAATTTATTGTAGTTTCCTTTCCACACATCACTCAGTGGTTGTGCCTCATCAAAGAACCATAGATGTTCCAATTAATTCCCTCAACAATGTAAAAAAAGTCTGAAAGAGTTAATGACAACTATAAAACATTACATGGAATAGGAAATACTTCTAAATGTGCCTGACAAGGAATTAGAATGGCAGAGAAGAAATGAAATTGAATTGAACTGACAGCTCCTGAATAGAAACAATGATGGTGCTGCAACATCCACTCACCGACAAAATTTTGCACATAAGTCTGTAAATCCGTGTTTAACTCTACAAGCAAATAAAGGTCTGTAATAATGAAACAATTAAGAATGCAAAGATGTTGCTGGTATTTTTAGAATTGGTGGAAATTTAGAATGGTTCTAACTGGTTACAGCAATCTGAGAAAAAGATGGTTTCCCAACTATATGACAGAGAAAGCCACCTTAACTATCTGAAGTGAGAGTGCCAATATTTTCTCCTGCACCACTTTTAGGGGAGGAGTTAGAGGAGTCAGGACTGAAGGAGTAATGTTAAACCCTGAAAGAAGGGGGCAGCTGGAGGGAAGGTGGTTTGTTTGCTTTATTTATTGTTATTTCTCATTGTCCTACTCTACTCTTAATTGGTAACAAATTGAATTAGAGTTTCTCAGGCCAATTCTTTTTTGACAGTAATGGTAATTGGTGAGTCTTTCCCTATCCCTATCTTTATTCATTAGCTTCTTCCATTTATTTTATTCTCCTGTCCTGTTGAGGAAGGAGAGAGAGAGAGAGTGCCTGTGTGGATACCTGGTAACCAGCCAAAGTTTGCCCACCCAATCCAAAGTATCTTTGTCTATTATTTAGACTTCCCAGTCCCAAGAGACTTATGGTTTGAATTACTATCTTTTTCCACATACATCCTCCTCATGAGTCTTCATCTATTTTACCTTTCTCTGTTCTTAAAATGTAAAGGAAGAAAAGACAATTGTTTGAGTGTTCCTATTAAGGGAGAAGGCAAAGAATAATCTTTAGGCTCAAGATGTCTAGATAATTTTTTTTCCATGTCTCCTAATTTGTTTCTTCATCAGATATTTTTTTCTCCATACATACTTCAGATGTGCCGATATAAACATTGATCCCTGTTTAGACCAAAATAGGTACTTTCATTCCTTTTGCAGTGAAACAGAGAACAAAATAGGTACTTTCACTTCTTTTTCAGTCAAACAGAAAACAATAAAAAGATCCCTGAGCTTTTAATTGCATGTTAAAATGTAGGCTTCAAGCCAAGAGTTTGTACAAGAACTGCAAAGATAACAAGGAGACGAGAATGGTGACAGTTTCTAAAGCTGTTCCCTCTCATATAAACTGCTGCTTCTGTCATCCACACTGCTTTTGGCAGGAACATACAGCAGTTAAAAAGTGCTTATCACGTTGCAAATAGAAAACAACCCCCTGAAAGCTGAAACAAGTAGTTGTATGAATACATTCTTTGAAAACAGCCAGAATAAAGTTCCTCATTTGGCATTCTTCTAATTAAGTCACTTTTTTCTTCTTCCTCATTTCTTCTTCTTTCTTTCTTTCTTTTTTTTTTTTTTTGTTTAAATATAACTTTGTGTTTTGTGAAGTCTGTAGAACGCTATATTCGCAGGTGCTGATATGACATAAAAACTTTAATCACAACTATTATTGTGTGCTATCACATATTTATTTATTTTCCAAAACAAATCTAGAGAAAGTGGACTTTTCAAATTAAAATTACCCTTTAAAAATAGAGGAAAAAAAAAATTAATTTTGAACAAAAAAACCCCACCCAAACAACTGAAAATTAAAAAAAAATAAAGTACTAATATCTTTGGGATATAATTGTAACTTGTTGATCTTGCTTCTTTGCTTGCCCTGTCCACAGTTCTGATAGCATTAATGCATGCATTTGCATGTACTTATTTGCAAAATGTCTGGCTAATTACAAGATAAATCAAACATATTTGAAAAATAGGTGAAGTTAACAATACTATGATATGCTTAGAATATAAAATATTCCTGTGTTAACCTGAAGTATTTTGGATTGATCTGACAAAGTCAACAGCAAAAAAAGAATGCACATTCTGACCATGGCTTGACATATTCTTCTGCCTGATAAAGCTAAATATTTTAAAGTCATTCAAAGCCATGTTTTTCTTTCATTTTTACCATTGCCTTTCTATTGGTTTATGGTGACCTTTGAAGAATTTGTAAATTTCAGCTGATTATAGTGTTGAATGGCAAGACAAATTAGAGAATGTAAGCCCAATAACAGAATAAGGATATAAGGATTAAGAGAGAAGTTCAGATAGATATATACTATATATACATCCCCTTTTTTTCCTATAACATATATATTTATATACTTTTTTTTTTTTTTTTTTTTTTTTTTTTAACATTTCCTTTCAGAAGTTCCTTACACAAAAGCTTTCCAAAATCAAATATATACACCACTGACATTTGGGATATTCTCCTTCATACTCCTGAAGAGAGCTTAACATTTGCTGTAGTCACACAAATCCTCTGCAACCCATGCTGTTTTTACTGAAGCACTATCTCACCCATCTGGTATCATTAATTAACAGTCTTTGCATGGACAAATATAGACCTCTGAGTTTAAGTGCATATGCTATTGACCTCAAATATTACTTCAAGGGGAAAACTGTATTCTCTTAATTTTATATATAGTAGAAAAGTAACACTAACTTCTAAATACCAGAAAATAGGAAGAAAAGTTTAGAGGGAAAAGAAGAATCAATTTAAAAAATGGTATTTCGTAGCACAACAAAAAACAATACTTGACATTCAAACCAAATTTTTCATAAGACTGTTTTCAGCTGCTAGTAGCTTTTAATGTTTAAATTCCACACCAACCCAAATGTTCCAGTGACCTGAAAACCCCACAGACTAAGAGTGACCATTAAAGGAAAAAAGTACGAAACATCTGCAGTTATTTTTCTTTTCTTAAATATATGGATAAATAAGCCATATTTTCTAGTATAAAAAATATTTATTTCTTCCAACAATGATAATCTAAAAACTAAGATTCACTCTAAACTGATAGTATCTCTTGATGCTATCAATATTAAGAGTGTACACAAAAGTAAACACATACTGCATAATCAAAACAGCAAGTAGTAAGGACATTCGAAAAATAGAATTTGAGATTCTAATTGACACAATTACACAGCTTGTGTGAAGATCTTTCTGTTTTCCTTTTTATTTTAACAGAATGTGTAAGTCTACATGATATTTTTTTTTCCCACCACTGTACATAATGCAAATACATATTCTAGAATTTCATACACACCTCAGTATCTGTAAATTTGACTGAAACAATGGTGATTTTGGTGCTTTCTCATCCTACATTTTCTGTAATTTTGTGTTGAAAGATTATTACATTAACACATTTTCTATTATGTACAAATAGTATTTAGAACACATTTAAAATTATTAAAGTTAATTATACTATTAAAATAATACAAAATTAGTATAACTGAGTTGATACAGTCTAAATGGAATAAAACCTACATTATTTCTCTTGCTTGGAAGATCTCTTGCTTCAAAGCTTAATTTTTTAGAAATATATATGTAGTCCACAGATATGTAATGCTCTACCATATTAGGATTATACTGCATTAACATTATGAATTCTGGAAAAATAGGAACTTGCTATGAATTAGCTGACTGTTTAATCAACAACAACAAATTAGTGTTTCATCAGTAATCATAAAATCTTAATTTCTACTCTCCTTGGAATTCTGTTTTTCGTTGGATAATTTGTTTGCAATGTATATTTCATTGCAAAGTAAATATATCCATATTCATAGCAAGAATCAGGAAAACCAAACAACCATGTGCTCAAAACCATTATTTAAATGATGAGTTTAGTCTCATAAATAACTCCAGAGAGAACTAGATCAAACATTTATTTCTCATGAAGATCAATGCAATGTCATTAAGAAATGAAAAAAAAAAATGTAGCTTAATAGCATCTATTTGTCTGAATAGCTAAAGATGGAACTGAGAAATTAGTTTTTGAGTTCATTATAATGTAGAGCTAAATTCAGTGAATTATGGAAGGTAGTGTATGCTCCCTGGGGAACAAGGTCTCTATTTCAGTGCCTACCTTTACCAAAAGGCTGTGAAACCTCACCACCACAGTGTCTGTGCCAGAGGAGAATATGCTCAGAAAGACAACCTATGTAAGTTTCTAAGCAGAAATATTTTATTAAGACAGAAGAAAAGAATGACAAAGGGAACATATTTTCAGGAAAACAACTCACAGAATCATAGAATCATAAAATGACGTTAAAGATCATAGAATCTTAGAATCTCTTGGATTGAAAGGTATGTTAAAGACCATCCAGTTTCAAACACCCTGCCATGGGCAGGGCTGCCATTCACTAAATTATGAACCCCAGGGCCCCATCCAACCTGTCCTTGAACATCTCCAGAGATAGAACATCCACAGTTTCTCTGGGCAACGTGTTTAAGTGCCTCTCCACCTTCTGAGAAAAAATTTCCTCCTGCTGGCTTCTCTGAATCTCCATTCTTTTATTTTGAAACCATTCCCATTTCTCCTGTCACTGTCAGTTCCTGTAAAAAGTTGCTCTCCCTCCTGCTTATGAACTCCCTTTAAGTACTAAAGGGCCACAGTGAGGACTTCCCAGAACCTTCTCCTCTTCAGGCTGAACAAGCAGCCCAACTCCCTCAGCTTGTCTTTGGAGGAGAGATGCTCCAGCCCTCTTACCATCTTCTTGCCCTCTTCTGGACCTGATTCAACAGCTCCACTTCTTGCTGTGTGTGCATCCAGGCTTGGATGCAGTACTCAAAGAAAGGTCCTAACAAGGGCACAGTGGAGGGGGACAGTCACCTTCCTTGCCCTGCTAGCCACTTTCCTTTTCATGAAGACCAGGGTAACAGTTGGCTTTCCAGGTGCAAAGTACAAATTGTTGACTCATGTCAATCTTTTAATCCACCAGAATGCCTAAGTCCTACTCAGCAGGACTGCTCTCAATGAGTATTTTTCTCCCAGTCTGTATCTGGGATTCTCCAGTGTAAGTGCAACACCTTGCACTTGGTCTTGCTGAATGTCATTAGGTTCACCTGGCCCACTTTTCGATCTTGTCCAGGTCCCTTGGGACAGCATTCCTTCTGTTCTATCAACTGCACCACTCATCTCAGTGACGTCAGCAAACTTACTGAGGGTGCACTCAGTCCTACTAGCCAGGTCATTGATAGAGATGTTAAAAAGCTCTGGTCCCAAGATAGACACCTGGAGGACTCTGTTTATCACCGTCCCACACCTGGACATAGAGACACTGAACACAATCCGTTCGCTGTGATCATGTTCCTTATCCATTAAATTCCTTATCCTTT
>JAOWBP010087582.1:8896-26421 GCA_028571105.1 Tragopan temminckii
GCTGTAGAGTGGCTTTGAGTTTTCAGAAAATTAAATAAGATTTATAAGTTGTTTTTTATAGATACATAGGATAAAGTGTTGCATATCACAAATGCCATGATAAGAGTGAAGTAAAGCCATCCTGTTTTGAAAAGAGCCACTGTACAAACAACGTACTTTGGCATGCTTCGGGGTAACTGATAAAAGGGGAAATAAGCTTTTAGCACTAGCAAGCTGTTCCAGTTTTACTCTAAGTTATTACTGATAACTAACACGTCTTCAAAGAAGATTATGGCTATGAAATTTCATGGAGGTCTTGGTACATCTTGAAGTGTCTACTCTGTCTCTCCATCGTTGTACAACACCCCACAGAAGTGACAGAATCCCTGAAAGTGGAGAAGGTCCCAAAGACTACTGATGGTGAGCAGATAATATATGCTTTTTTAGCCTTCGCCGTCTTCATTGATCTTTCATTTAATGGTATTTTAACAATCTCTTGAGACATATCAGCACTCTCAATTGATCCAGGTCACGGGTACTTCAAATAGGGTTTCTCTCTGTTCTTTCTGTATTCCAGCTGAAACCAGAGTACACTCCTTCCACAATAAAGGTTTTGTTTTCTACAAAACTTAAAGGGTTTTTGTAGTATTATAAATATATATGAAGGGAGTTCAAAGTTAACAAACATCCTTAATTTGAAAATATTTTCTTTTTTTTGTGAAAGAAATATTTGTCTGTTTCCAAAACAATTGAGAATTAACTCAGTTTCTCTGCAAACAACTGTAATGCATTGAATTGTTCCTTTCTCTTCCATTTGTGGAGCTATTGTAGAAATCTCAGAAATAATCCAGGAGCTGACAACCAGAAATTTTCTTTACATAATAAATATGTTCGTCTCTCCATGTTGCACATATTAGAAGATATTTTACTTGCTAATACATGTCGTGCCATCTTCAGTGCAGAAAACTATCACAGCACACATTTAGTCAGCTTTTGAAGTGCTTACAAAGTCATTGTCTTATCTCCTTGAAAATCTCCAGAATACATAAAGTAGTTGTACATTGGCCTAGACTCCTAACAACGTGCTAAATGTTAAATTAACAAAAGTAATCTAGTCTGGCTGTAATTCCTTCTACATTAAAAATATGTTTAGAGAGAGATTTTAATTAAATACTTTTTCCCCTTTATTTAATTTTCAGTTTCCTCTTTTTGTATGAGTTTACAGAGATGGACACCCACATACATTATTTTGAAGTTATTTTATTTCAGTTCAGCTAAAAGTTTCCTGGTCATTATGAACTCATTTGAAACCAGATTAACAAACCACATAGTATAGTGTTTCCCAACAGCTTTTAAGCAGTTTGAAAATCACATTTACACTGAGTGGGTGGACCTCAGTCTTGTAGATGAGCCCTGTCTCAAAGGATCAGAAGCACCATTTTCCATGAAACTGGCCCTGGGCACAAATCCTTGAAAATGTTGTCCTTAACATTTATTCTGAAGTTCGTTGTAGCTGCAGCATAATGTATTTACTGACACACTTTAGTACAGTAAATGCCTTTTGGGCTCTCTCATAACATTTCAAAATAGTTTTCAAGGGAAACCCTTACCCTCTCCTTGATTTATGCAATACAGATGGTTGGTAAAACTTGAATTTTTTATTGATGCATAGTAATATCTTTCTCAGCACCCTTAAAGAAAGTGACATAATTCTTTAAGACATAATATTACACTTAGGAATTGCTCTAGAGGATCATCAATCTTTTGTGAAATCTTCCAGCACTCTGCTAGTGTTAAATAAACCATGACTAGAAATGAAATTCAAAATAGTTTGAATGATTTCTGCAAAACGTTCTCCATTTGCCAATTATGTAACACTATATTTCATCTTATCAGTTATTAATTATTCTTTGCTAAAAATACAGCAATGGCAAGGGATTTTTGTGAGTTCTGGAAGAATTACAGATGACACACTTCATGAAAACCAGATACCATTTTATTAAAAATGACAAAGCTAATGAACCAAGGGATTATGATGCTCTATTTGTTTATCAATGTTGCGTTCTTGGTTTAAAAAAAAAAAAAGCATTCAATCCCACTGAGAAGAATGTTTATTCTAAGACAAGATTATAAGATACTGGGTGAGTCCTCTGAGTTGATGTTTTCTTCACACCCCACCTTGATAATTCTTAGCTAGTACCAGAGTTCAAAAAGACAAAGCCCAGAGGGAATAAATATGATCCAAACATGTTTGTCTTTAATATTAGGAAGTCCATATCCATGTCCATAATCCTTTTTTCCCTTTCTCCTGTAAATCCTTTCCTAACCACCATCCTCTTCTCTTATTCTTCTCCCTATTTTTCCTTCAGATTTGTCATGTTAGCTCAAACTCTAAGACAGGGACCCTTAATCACACTCTGAGTTTAGCTTGCTAAAGCTTATTTTAAAGCATTCTAGGTATTTTCTATCGCTGGGAACTCATTGATTTACTTTCAAATACTGAATGGAATTTTTCTTCAAGAGTCAGTGATGACCCCCTTCAGACTGACTGTATATTTTGTCAGACTGAAAGCATCAGCTTGGACTTAGAGTTCTTTGCTCATAGAGAAAGTTGCATAAGGACCGTGTTTAAGACTTCCGTGTAGTGTTTAACATGGAAAATACAAGAAAGCCCATGGAATACAGTAACAAAGTGGGTGCAGTGAGAAAGCAGTGATTTGTCACTGACTTTTAGCTTTTCTTCGCTGTCCTGTTTCTGTGTCCCACAGATGACTTTGCCTCAAAGCAATAGGGAAAACAAATCTTGATCTTGCCTATAGTTCCTTATATACTGTTCTTCTTTCCAATGAAAATGAGCGAATGCTGATCTAGAAGGTTACATTTTGAAATATGTCTGGTTTATTCAAATTTCCTTAACTGTTTGACATTTCATTATTTTCTCTTCAATATAAAGAGGGTACCAGCTATGAAAAGACCCTTTAGTCCTGATTACCTAGATGGTTATTTTCAGAATATATCTACATTGTACAATGGAAATTTGTTTAACATTTTAAAATAACTTTCAGTCTAGTGCAGTGCTTGGTCAGACTCCTTGTGGGACTAAACTAGCACTTCTGCCTAGAGCAGCATCCAGTAGAGTGCCATCCAGCTATGACCTAGGTGAGGTTTCATTGCATGAAACTCCTTTGAAAAGTATGCTTTCTCTAATAGAAGAAAATGGCCTTGATTGGTAGACCTGTTAGACAGTGTCATGGATTCTGGTCTGAGAAAGGACAGATCTGATTCTTCTGGAATCCATAGAAAGACTAAGAGTTTTAAGTTATAGATTCATGGAGATAGTGCTTGACAAGAGATTAATGTGATTCTGACCTGAAACCCTGTAATTTCTTCTGATTTTTCTGAAAGTTGATGCAGTCATATCTGAAATAATACCAGGATGGATGAAAAAACTGATTTTAGTGAACTATATCTAAATTGAAGGTGTTTGACCAGCTCTAACAGTTTGCAGAACTTATGGAGACATAAGAAGTGGATCAAAGTATTTCACCATCTGGTACTTAAAATAAAACCTTTTATTCTAACGATTATAACAAGTAGGGCAGCTGTCACGATGTCCCTAACATTTATTTTAAGTGTCTGGTGCATCTGTAGATCTAAAATATTACTGCAATCCTAACACGTGAGACTTGTGTTTCAGACCACATGAGGAGTGTGTTCTGGGAGTTATATCCTTTGTTCTTACTTTGAATAAAAGAGGAAGACATGCCTTGTCGGCCAAAAATGCAGAAGAAAAATAATAAAAATATTCATATGCTAAAATATCTAACCAGCGAAAGAATGAGACAATTTGTCCAATAATGTACTAGCTTATTATTCACAGGGGAAGAACTCCTGTTTCTCAAGCCTTATTTCTTCTCTGTTGAGAAAATTAAATGCTTATTTGATATACTTCCAACTGAAGCTAATTGAGTTGATTTAAATCATAAAATGGCTTAGGTTGAAAGGGACCTGAAGGATCATCTAGTTCTTATCCGTAGACCATGGCCGTAGACCAGGTTGCCAACCAAGAGATCAGGCTACTTAGGTCCCTTTCCAACTTGACCTTGAGTTCTTCCAAGGATGGGACATCCACAGCTTCTCTGGGCAGCCTGTGCCAGTGCCTCACTGCCCTCTAAGGATTTCTGTATGACATCTAACCTAAATCTCCCCTCTTTTAGTTTAAAGACATTCCCTCTTGCCTTATTACTATCAGACTGTGTAAAAACTCCTTCTCCCTTCTGTTTATAAGCTCCCCTTAGGTACTGAAAAACTAAATGAGATCTCCCCAGGGCCTTTTCTTTTCCAAGATAAACAAGCCCAACACTCTTAGCCTTTCTTCATAAGAGAGGTGTTTCAGCACTCTCGTCATCCTTGTGGCCTCCTCTGGACTTAGTCCAAAAGCTCTATATGCTTCTCATGCTGGGGTGTCAGAAGGTCAGAGTAGGAGACAATCCCTGCCCTCACCATCCTGGCCATTTTCCTTCAGGGGTTGGCCTTCTCAGGAATTGGATTAGCTACTGATTTGAAAAAGAATATAATGAGAAGCTTTTAGAAACTTCTCTCTTGTGCATCCAAGTAGTTAATCTGCTTCACAAAAGAATAACTATCCTCTCTCGAAGTCATCCCCTATTTAAATTACTGTGTCCTTTCTGGCTACATCTGACTTTTCCCAGATTGTAAGGAACAAAACTGCACTGTATCTGTAGAGCTGTGTTTTTTCCAGTTGAGACTTAGAATCCAGGACAAGTCTGAGGCATTCATTTCACTAGGTGAGTGCTCAAAGCCTATTTGAAATACGTGAGAGAAAGTCTGCACTTGGTGAATCTGGTTTAATACATATATCCTTTCCTTATAATGCTCTGGATTATTTTTAGCCTTATAATAATTTAGATATTACTCTTTACAAGAAGGTAAAATGCTGGGAGATCTTGAAAATTGAAGAAAAATACTGCAAACAGACAAGTCAGATATACATACAGACATCAGTGATGTTGTTTAAGAACTACATTGAAATTTGCAGGTAAAGACTAATGAACTCGTCAGAATTACAACAGATGGCACAGCCCATTTTCTAGTCTATTAACTTTTATATATCACTGAAGAATTGTCATGGAATAGAGATAATCTAGAAAGCAGGAAAGATTCCGGAACTAAATTTAGGATGGTTTTGCCATTTTGGCTTAATTTATAGAATCTCTTAATTTCATTATGCCAAAAAAAAAAAGATAAATAAAGGTTATATATAAAGAGAGTGACTATTTTATTGAAAGTGGACAAGTGAAATAACAGTGTAATTTGGAAAATATGTATAAGCAGAGCATAAATAATTCTGAAGTGTGTGCCTTTTACATAATTTATGGAAGTTACAATTTGTTGTTAAATGGGACTTTGCAGTAACTGAATTTCATCAATAAATCACTGTCTAGTTACTTAAGCTACTTTGTGCAAATATGTAAACTACCTTTATAATTCTGCCTGGAAAAAAAAATTCTATATTTCAATTGAATCAAGAAAAGATTGCTGAGCTTTCCTTTGAAGTCAAGGAAAGAAAATAACATTTTTCGTTTGTGTAAAATGAAATTACTGAGAACAACTAGCTCATGAAAAGCTTTCCATAATGTATTTCATTTTAAGTGTCATTCTATGTCTCATTATCAGTGTCTTACCAAGGGGCTGTTGTTTCAACTCAGCTGTTATTAATTCACTCATTGAGTCACTTTAAGAAGAATTTGGAAAGCCACACTGGGATGCCTCTTTGTATAGTGCACTGTAAAATTATTTCATTTTGGAGACTTCCACTTCATTGTTGTCAAGAGGGAGAAAAGTTTATATGCAAGACTGCACATCACTTTTTGAGACAAACATTCAAAAGTAAAAAACTTCTGAAGCTAACCACACCCAAATGGAGGAATCATTGTGTAAATAACCAGTAATTTTTCTTTTGACTGTCAAAAATATTTTCCTAATTAGTTGCAATGTTCAGTTACCTGTATGCAGAAACTTGCATTCAGTTCAAACAGAACAATTGATCACGTTTTCAGGGTCCTTTAATGAAATTAATACCATTATTAACAGTAAACTAGAATTATTAATATGTATTAAAAATACTGCAGAATTTCATGTTTTCTTCCTACAGTTTAAAACACACCTTAATTAGCTAATTGTATAAGTACTTCAAATGATAAAAAGTGCTACAATCCATTTGAAACATGGGTTAGGAGTCAAATATGTTGTTTTCTTTACCTACACATATTTTAAAACTGTATCTGTTTATATAAGAAATTTCTGAACCTACCCCAAAGAATGGCTTTTCTGAGTAAATAGATAAATCCAAGTATTTTACTGTGTTAAGAGATCACTTTCTCCAACTCTTTTTTTGTAACTTACCAGTAATACAATCAAGACTGGAGCACTAAGCATCCAATGTTGTTTTTGTGCAAAACTTAGACTTTTTTTTGAATTCTGTTTGGATCATATTGCATAGGTACCATACCATTCCATTCTTTTTCACTTAGGCAGTGAGTTAAACCTGGAAATAAACTCCAGAAAGCTAAATATTGTACTTCTCGACTGCAGTGACCAAGCTGAGCAACTTAAAAACCAAAAAAGAGTCATACTTTGGGCAGATATTTTCATCAATTCAACAAGGGAAACAGTTGTATTGGGCCATAATTTGGGTCATAGCGTACTGTAATAAAAGAATAAGAAAAGCGGGACAGTAAAGTGCATTCCCCACTGGGCAGAAAAAAAGGAAAGGCAGGAAACTGAATTCTGACCTCCCAAAACAAAGCAGTATTTTTCTTTTCAAAAAAGGAAGTCTAAAATAAATATACCAGCAACTATGAGCTACTAAAGAAGCTTAGAAAATGACAAGAAAGAACACATAGCATATTGCCAAAGAGATGTGCTGATGCAATCGATTGAACGCAAAATATGCAATGCTAAAACAAATGCAGATCCTGGAAAACTGCAGACAAATTAGTAAGAGATGATGTAATTGGAAAGAAAAAAAAAATCAGAAAAACTGAAGAATTGCAAAAGAACTACTTCTAAAAACTCGGATTTCTTACAGTGAACCATGAGCAACTGATCAACATATTTTGGTAACGTGGTCAAATTATATAATCTAACAAACAACAGAGAAATATGTGATGCTCCAGTGGAAATATTTGAACAGAGGAACTGGAGAGAAAAAAAAAAAAAAAAGGTTAAATAATATGGGAAAAAAAAATAACCAGGAAATCTCTTATCCGCTTACAGTAAAGCAGACTATGGAAGTCACAAACTTCTGACTGGCAAACTTAAAACATGAGTACAATAGGAAAGTGTTTGAATGCTGCTTAGCAAGAAGTTAACTACAGTTGCAAAGAAAAAATGATCTGAAATAATACTGGTATCTCAGAGGTAGTGCTTGCTGTTTATAGAAATATTTCGATTTGCAAAACTGTGTACAAACATTGCTCTAAAGTGGTCTGCAATGTTATGAAAGTTGGACAGCCAGAAACAACTCTAAAATGGCAAAGTCAGAGTGTGAGGATATGGCTAGCTAACTTATTCTTGAAATCATTTTCCTCAAGTGCTTCTTTCCACCATTGGTGAAGAGCAAGTGAGGTATTACTACTGTAAAAATAAAAATTGAAGGACATTTTTCAACTGTGCTCACAGTTTAAATACAAGGGCTATCAGATTATTTTTCAGTTTCTGGCTTTTCACAGTCATAGACTGTGGAAGGTGAAGGTATTTTTTAAAAATACTTGTTTTTATAAATAATGATGTGATGTGTTCTTTGCAACATTCTGTCTTCAGAATCATAAACCAAATGTTTTCTTCTGTCTCCTGTTGCTTGGATTGCAGCCACAATATTTCAAACTGTTCAGGGGATAAACATCAGAGTGTTGATCAACGTTACAATCCATAACTGCCATTTAAAATACGAGTATGTGAAGTTTGAACTTGCTGTAATTCCTCATAAAAATACACATGAATCACTTGTATTTAGAAATGATTACAAGTTTTACAAAGTTGATTTTTCTATTTTTTGCTTTTGCAGTCTAAAAATGCATTGGATTTTGATATGCTAGTACAGAATGAATCAAAGTTGATTTTCATGGACACTTTCAGTGAGGGAGAAAATAATTTCATGATCAAAACAGCACTTCCTGCAATTGTTATTGATTCTAGTAAGTGCTGATCAATCACTTTCCCAGGAATGAACCCTGATTTTCTCTGTTTCAAAACAGAATTTTTAATAGCTATGATTTATTTTTCTGTCTTTTTTTCATATGTAATCAAGATCAGATGTCAAGCTCAATAAATAAGTATATAGGCTACTGACAGTGCCAATATCCACTTTTTTTATAGAACGTAAATACTGTACTGGATGCACTACCTCCTTTCCAGAGTATTAATCTCATTTTCCATGCCAGCCAGCAACTGTAGAAGAGGATAAATGTGAACCATTTCCTATGTTTACTTTTTTAATTCCCATTTTGATCTTTTT
Source organism: Tragopan temminckii (assembly GCA_028571105.1). Taxonomy (NCBI): domain Eukaryota; kingdom Metazoa; phylum Chordata; class Aves; order Galliformes; family Phasianidae; genus Tragopan; species Tragopan temminckii. The sequence continues at coordinate 17,415 of JAOWBP010087582.1, forward strand.
GCTAATATAGGAATTTCCTAAAGCGATTGAGTGATTTAAGTGCCAATTCTGAAAATTACTTGGCAGTTTTCAGGGCTGAAGTGCAGAAGGTGTGAATTATTATTTAAAAATCAAACCTATAAATCTCTCAATAGTTCAGCCTACTATCTTTAATAAATTAATTTTTATCATAATCTATAATCCAAGTATTCTGAATGCTATAATAAATTGCTTAGAAGTACAGACAAACTTTGAACTCATCTACCTTTTGTATTACTTCAGCAAACAGAAATCTTCATATTACTCTTCATTTTTTTAGTGAAAAGTGTCCACTGATAACAGTCCAAGTATTCAATAGCTAATTGGCATGTAGTCACTTCTTAGATGAAGAGTGGTAAATACTTCACATATTTTGTCACTCTATTTTCAATTTTTTTCTGGCACTCTCCTACAGACTTGTTTAGGAACGTGAAGATTACTCTGTCTGGAAATGTGACAAAATGGTGGATTTTTTTCTGAAGCATGTGTATATATTGAAAAAAAAAAAAAAAATTAAAAAAAAGATAAAACCTGTGGTCTTAACATCATAGAAAATCACTGCTTAAAACTGCTGCCACTATAAGACTTGATGATCTCTTGAGGTCCTTTCCAACCCTTGCAATTCTGGGATTCTGTAATTTGTTTTGTGTGAAGGCACCTGTCATTCAAAGTATATATGGAAGAAACAACATTAAAAGAATTATAAGGAAGTCAAGAGTTATGCAATTTTGTTGAAAACAGAATCGCATTGTATATTCTGTATCTGTCTTTGTTATTGGTCATTTTTTGGCTTGTGTTAATCAACTCCAACCTACCTAAATACTTCTCTGTGATATTATTAGTTCTGAAGTCATTGTCATTCTGCAAGTGAACTCCAATACTTCATCATTCTTAAATAGCATGTATCATAGAAATAATTCCATTGTTCTAGTTCAATACACTCAGCTCTATTGCCTGCTATATTTTGTTTCAGTAAAATTTTTCCTACCAAGCTTTTAGTGTAGAAGATCTGAAAACATATTTTCATCAATATTTTAGTGAAAACATTCTTTCAATTTTTGAAATGGTTCTGTTTTCTGTAATCTATATACCTCCTGTTATTAATCCTCGCAGAGTATACTGGACACAAAAAATATTCTAGCAAGCATTCATTTCACTTTGAGACTTCCATCTAATTTAGATTCCTCTTTAAAGTACATCGTCATCTCCTTTTTTCCTGTAACTCCAGCCATATGTGATGTCTTATCAAACCGTATTAGTGGACTGAAAACTTGCAAGGCTTGTAATACTAAGTCAAATATGCTCTGAGGGAGTTTCCCAGTCTGATACTGTGCTGCCAAATGCAACTACTTAGAGTTATAAACTTGGTGGAATTAGAATTAGGCCTTCCAGATCAATCAGAGATGCTGAGTAAATTCCTGATAGCCAGTAGAGATAAGAATGAGGTAATGGAGATATGCAAACTGGATGGAAGTTGTCTTGGAAGCATGTCGTATCCCTTTTACAAAATTTTGAGGAGGATGTCAGCTAATTGCTTGCCTTTTGAAAAGTAAAACAGGGAAGAGGTGGATCTTCTGTCTCCTGGATGTGAGAGAAAGTTGTAATGCTTGCTCTGCTAAGAAAGAAGCAGATAGTCATTCTTCCAAGGAAACTAGGTATGAGGCATGAGGAGGGAAAGCATATTGAAATTAAGAGGACAGGGTGTCAGTGCTAACGCAAACTGACAAATGTGAATCATAGTCTTGGAAAAATGAGAGAATGATCCAAATTTCAGTGTTCCCAAGTAAGATCAGTATACCTCCACTTAGTTAAACATCAGTGCTTTTAAATGTTTTTCTCCCCTCTTCTTTTTCATTTGTTTTCAGTTACAAATAATGGATTCTGCTTCTGTACGTGAGTGAAATGAGGATCTACATGTCTATATAAGTGTCATTATGTTGATTCATAGAACTGTAAGAAAAAGAAATACTAAGGAAATGAAACATCGCAGTCCACCAGAGCAATTCTGATAAGCAAGTCATTCCTTGTCATGCATTATTATATTATTATTTTGCAAAATACAAACAAAAGGCAGGTATATTTCACATCCTCTAGAGTATTTATATATTTATATGGCAGTATTTTACAAATGCTTTGAAAATTATTTTTGAGAAAAATCCTTCTGAGTGCAAAAGCACAACAATGCAAGGCTTTTGCCCTTTCATATTTCTGTTTCCTTCCAATATTTCACAGCCTTTACAAGTAGTTTGCCACCTTGAGGTTTTAGCTGGCTCTTGGCAGGCTGGCGTTTCCCTACACAGCAGGCACTGGCAATGACAGGTGGGAGTGCTGGCTCTCTGCTGCTATTTACCTGCTGCCTGTTTCTTCAGGAGCAGAGTCTGATCTATACAAATAAAACAAGGGAAAATGATCTGGCAACTCATATTTTAAACCCCTTGCCTTTACTTTTTTTTTTTTTTTTTTTTTTTTTGAAAGTCAGACTATCATTTTACCAAATTTCCTGCAGTGGTAGGGTGAATGATTTCTCAGGGTAGCATGGATAATAAGTTATGGCGCATGTATCTTTACTGGGTAGCTTAAAATTCAGCCTTCATCAGCCTACCAAATGCCTCTGTTCAGAAGAACAGATTATCAATTTGCAGTAATGTGCATTTCATTTTTCATCTTCCCAGAGAACAATGGGGGGAAAAAAGTTATTCCCCCAGATTTTCTGCTTTTGCTGAACTGTGACTGCTCAGGACTCTTTTGTCCATCTCCTATTGCCAGTCTTCATTTCTATGATTCACTCCTTTAGAAGCTTGCTGTCTTCTCCCCAGATGAATCCTCCTGTTATGAAAGGAGGAGTTTGCCTGAGTACAAGCAACTACAACTACCCTTTTGTTAGAGATTTTGGTGGGTGCTTGCTATTTAGGTTCAATGAACAATGCAAACACCTGCCGCCCAGGAGACTGCTGTAAGAACATGCAGATTCCTTATTTAAGTGATCAATAAACAAAAAGAGTCAAGACAACAAGAGGAGTTCAAATCAAAAGATCAAATCAAGCTCATGGGAGACAGTATGATCTTGATTCAGTAAGTTGAACCCATTTTGTGCATGTTTCCTTAAGAAGATCAAATAACAATGGTTAGCATTTAGTAAGGAATGTGGGGAAGAGGATATTTGTGGGAGTTTTGTTGTTCTGTTTTGTTCATTTCTTAACTGGTTTGCTGCTTAGGGGACTGGTTTGTTTGGTGTTTTTTGTCCTTTTCTTGCAATCCTGTCTTCAAACTTTTGCCTGCTTCTTAAATCAGCATTAGCACACACTGAGAGGATTGTACTTCTGACTGTTGAATGCCTGGTCTGGGCCAAAGGAGATGGCTGATCTCCAAGGCCATCTATGTGGCACTTCTGAATTACGTGGTCATTTAATATTTCTAAAACCTAAGCAAATTCCTTGTGCTACCTCATTTAATCTAAATATTATTCACATGAACAGCAGTGATCAAACTCATATCAAGAGATGTAGGCAAGACAGAAAATGGTAATCAATGAAATTGTAATCAAAATTCAAGGAAAAAATGCATGTGAAAAGTCAAGATAGTATCAAATAACGCTTTTACTTTTTCCATTTTCAGTGGCATTTCAGTTTGATTTTACATGAAATGAACAGGCAGGCTGGGAAACAGACTGATGAAAAACAAGCAAAAACATGAGAAACAGAAGGGTGGGAAAGATTTGAAAAGGCAAGGCATAAAAATCTATAAATATGAAATTTAATAAAAAGATATATTACAAGGTAATACAGAGGACACAGTAGGAAAACTGTGACTTTTTCGCTGTATCATATAAAATTCCCCCCAACAGGTCCTCTAGCCCCAAGTGATAAAACTAATGCAGATAGCATTTCAGCTACATGCTCATCCAGCTTTCCGTGTTCACGTTGTCTATTTTATTTCTCTTGTGCTGTATCTCCTTGTGCACTATAACAAGAATTCTGAACCATATAAATTCAATACAATTATTTCCAAATGTTGCTGAAATATCCAGTTTATTCCACTCTCTCAGCATTATTGCCCTGTCCACAGCTTGTTACCTTTCTAATATCTGATTTGCCCAAATTTGTACCTCCTGTCTCTCCTAATTTCAGAACTTTTGAACGATTATCTTGTTCTTGGTTCCCAGGCTTTTTCTTCTCCATTCTCTCTGTCAAAGGATGATATGCAGTGCTTGGAATCTTCCCCCTTGCATCTATTCCTGCCTGGCAGCTCATCCTGGGCTTGTGGTCTCTGACCTCAATAGAAGAGCTGACAACTCTCTTCTTGGATTGGGAAAGAACACAATTTCTTTATTAGATTCTTCTTCCTAAGGGAACAGGGCTTATATTATTATGTTGTCTGCATCTGTCAAGTGCCATCCCTTCCCCCACCCTCTGAATCAATATGCCTATTTCAATCACATTGCCTATTTCAACCAAATCTGACAAAGGGTAGTAATTAAGTTTTCCGAAGTTTCACGACAGTAGGAATTTAGGTAGGCAAAGATCATCTTGCAGATGCCTAAACTGAATGTGCCTGTAGCCTCTCTTGCTGTACATAGGAGAATCTATATTGAAAATAGTTTAATCAATGGCCAAGTATTAGACATGCTTATACCACCACAACCAGTTCCTTCTTACATGACCGGTTCAGTCAATTCTGACACAGATCTATGCAGCATCACTGTTATGCTTATGAATGCTCAAACAAATTCCTGCCCGTTTTTAATGAAAACAGTAACTCTCCAGCATCAGCTTTTCCCTTTGCCCTGAATGTCACAGGTGGAATTCAGGTAAGTGTCACCCCAGGTCTCTGCTGCAAACCCGGGGAAAATGCCCCACAGTTTCGGAGGATCAGATATAGATCTAGGCTACCTTCTTAAATAAAAGTAACAGTGGCTTGCCAGGAAATAATTGTGCACATTGGGAATTTCTTCTTTTTTAGCAGATGAAGTACAAGTAGTTCAGCATATCTGTAAGCAAAACAAATTACAAAGGTTCCCCTGCAGCATATGTTTCACTTTTCCTTTCAAAAAAAGCATAATATGTTTATGAAATTAGGGTACTCCCCCAAAGGGCCTTGAATAATGATAAGATATATGAAATATAACTACTGTAGGCTTTGAAACCAATGTTGCAGAGATAAGGATTTAGCAAGGATGTAGTTCAGTCAAACCTGATTAATTTCTGCCTGGTTGTGCCTAAGCAACCAAAACATTTCACTGGCAGGCAGAGCAAATGACAAGCACTGTATGTGCCACTGCGTTATTAGTCTGGAGGGGATGCTTTTTAATATTTATAAAAATGATTTGCAGACTGATTCACCCTAACTAGGTCTATCTGTATTATCTTATCACATCCTACAGTGATACAAAACCTCAAAACTGAATTAATTGTAATATGACAGAAAAAAAGTAGAAACTGCTGTGCTGTCTTAAAACATTGGAGATAACAAATTGAATTTATGATTGTTGGTTGAGAAGATAACAAAGACATTCTAATAAAGATCTGTCAATAAACATCAAAACATTTTTTAAGATTTCTATGCCCTTTTTCTTATAAGCATTTAAAGAATTCAGCCTTCACTGAAAACATGGAGTTAGGAACAGAGTTATATCTAATAGGAATTGACAAGTTTAGTGACTTTTTAGCAACCTAAGGAGTTAAGAATTGAAATTGGAAACAGAGACATGATGCCAACCACCTCTTGCATCTTTAGAAACTTGTGACATTACAGCACGAACAACAGAATCACTGGTGTTGGAAATGACCTCTAAGATCATCCCATACAACTATCCACATGTCATCAATATTTCCCACTAAACCATGTCCTCAGTAGAAATTCTAAATATTTCTTGAACACCTCCAGGGTCAATGACTCCACCACCTCCCCAGGCAGCCCATTCCAGCACCTGGCAACTCTCTTGGAGAAGTATTTCCAAAATTCCAATGGGAATCCCCCTTGTGCAACTTGAGTCATTCTCTCTTGTCCTAGTGCTAGTTATGTGGGAGAAGAGCTGAAGTAAACAGGAATTATATTTTTGATTGAAAAGGATCAGTAGAAATCAGATGCTGTTCAGGTATAGAGAAGGCACTGGCAGCAACAATAATTTTTCCCATTGTTGAAATATTTAAATCCTTTTTTGTACATATCTCTTCCCTCACATACAAGGAAGAAGATCAAAGACAGGTTTGTTTAGATCAAACTAGAAGATGATCAAGGGCTTACTTAAAGCACTTCAATATGAAAGTGACTAGAGTACTAGAACTGTCCAGGGAAATAGAAAAAACTTCAGATACTGATTTGCCATTGGATTGACTTATATTCATTCCTTACAATAAATCTGCCCTAAACTTAATACTTTTCAGGAAACACTAAGACTTTCTTGACTTGCATCTGACTACAAGAAACACGGGGAAAATGCATTTTAAAAAAGCATCAAATGAGAACAGAAAGATTTTGAAGGATATTTCTAAAATTACTTTCATTTGGTACTATACATCCACTGAAAAAAACTTGAGATTTTAAGGTTTAAAAAATCTGACCTTGGCTACTGGATGTCAGCTACATAACTGACAGTTGAGTCTACTGGTAACTGGGTCTACTGATAAGGTCTTCAAAAAGAGATTGTGGCAATAAAGTGTTTTTCAGATAGCTAGTACAAAAATATGGTCAGCTTGAGAAGGGGGAAAGGGTAAGGATAACAGAAGTGTTGGACAAACATGAAGGGATGTGGGACACAGAAGTAAATACTGTATTACAGAAAAGGCTGCTGCTCTGAGAATCAAGATGACGTTAATCCATCTTATAGTCATAGAAGAATGGAATTTATTGAATTTCAGGGGGCAGATCTAGTGAACAGTAGAATACTCATCCCTGGAGGTACTCTAGAAATGTGTGGACAGGATACTAATGAATGTGGTCTAGTGAAGGAACTTGGTAGGTCAGGTTAATGGTTTGACTTGATGATCTTGAAGATCTTTTGCTGCCTGGATTATACTGTGATTGTATAAAATAGTAAATTGACATTAATTTGCATTTGCTGGCTAATCAGAGGTGATAAGGTCTTGAAATTTCAAATGTCAAAATGTACTTGACTTCTTGACTTCTAAACTGTTCTGTTTTTAGCGTAAAAATAATTCAAACTTCAGAAGGATTAGACAAAACAGCTTAGATCATGTTTTCACTGAACTAAAGCTGTATGTATTTTCTTTTTCCTTTAGGCTAAAGTAGCTCCTTTAGAGCTATCCTGTGTGTGACAGAAGACATGGAACCCGGGTTTTACTGTAGCATAGATTAGGAAAGGTTGAAATGTTGATTGTAGTGATTCACCACCTTGCAATGTTGCAGTGTTTTCCTGCATTTTTTTTTTCTGCATTTTCACCATATTGTTTTCTAACCACAGAGTATCTCATTATTACCTCAGGTGAAAAGAGACCACAGGAACTCAGAGAAGTAAGAAGGAGCTTACCTAGTCATCTGAAAATTGAGCTAAAGTGCATTCAGTATTCAATGGGACAATGGCCTCGGTCACAGGGAGCTTTTTTGCAATACTAAAAGGACTGTGAACAAAAGACAGCAAAGGCAGATTGAGCAATGGTTCAGGGAAACTGTGTGGGCAGGAAATACAATGAAGAGAAATTCTAGGTATCCATGTGTTTAAGCTTTTGGCTGAAATATGCCTGAAGAGTACTTTGTTTGTTTTGAATGTTTAATCTTCAGTTCTATTGAAAGCTCTAACAGTAAAAAAATATACAACATTTAGATAAAGGCAGGTTAAGTTAATTCATTATTGCAGTTTAAGTTATTTCATTCTTTTTTGTTCTGCAAGGCAGTTTCTTCTGCACAAGAAATGAAACAAAGCTTAGTATCACTGTACCACTGTAAAAGTTCTATATAAGGTTTTACTATAGCAGACCTAAGATCAGATGTGTCCTTCTCGTGGTACTGCCACTATAGACTTCTCAGAGCCCATTATTTTGGAAGCCACAGAATCACAGAATAGGTGAGGTTGGCAGGGACCTCTGGGTCCATCTGCCCAACACCTGCCTGTGCCGGAACACCCGGAGCTCATGTTAAGGCATTTTCTGAAGAACTGTAACTCCACAATCTCTATGGGAATCCTGTGCCTGTATTCAATCCCCCTCACAGAAAAAAAGTACTTCCTATCTTTTATTCTCTGGAAAAGACCAGATCACCAAGAATTTGCTAAATTTTTGCAATATTTCAATATTATTATCAAGAATAAACTACCGAGTTTGCCTAATTGTCCATTTTAATACGGCTTAATAACGTCAAGAGCAGAAAGGCTTTCCTCCACAGGCACAGTTGATAAAACCTCTCCAAGAACAGCACCTTGGTGTCCTGAGTCTAAAGTCATTCATGTGTTGCAACTTGCTGTGTTGCATTCCATCTGCAGGCAAATGCCGGCAAAACTGTGATTTCTGCCAACGTCAAAGCACAGGTGAACCCAAATTTCTCTCCAGGCTTATTCACAGATTCATACTATTTAGCCACAGTCTGAGATCAGGGTTTCTAGTGAAATACAAAGCTAGGAGTATTTCACATGATGTCAGTTTCTTCTGAAAGCATTACTCTTGGCTCTCATAAGCATATTATGAATCAATATTTCCAGGGCTTGGGCAAACTGTACTGATAACACTGAAAATAAACAAATCTCTCTATCATTAATTTTTAATACATGAACATAAACAGAACCACCTACTCCAGCTCTTGCAAGCCCACCCTTTCCACAGGGATGCTGAAGAATCACAGATTTTAAAAGTGTCATACTGCTGCCATCTGGCCGCCAGCCTCCTGCTGATCCCAATTGGCACTTACAGCAGCAGTCAGTCAGGAAAGGAGCAGCTTCCACAGGCACTGATTTAGTGCCTTAGGAGACAGATTGGTAGTGACTGAAGGTAAAAGGCTTTTGAAACACAGTAGAGGGAAGGGAAGGGAAGGGAAAGAGTGT
>JAOWBP010087672.1:0-10169 GCA_028571105.1 Tragopan temminckii
AACAAATTTCAGCTTCAATAAGTTCAAACAGCTGGAATACTAAAATACATTTGTCCAATGTTTGAATCTCTTTTTATTGTATATATATATATATATATTGTTATATATATATATAAAAATTTATATTGTATATATATATATATATATGTAATGATCAAGTTCACATAATAACTACTATCCGAAAACTTTACAAATAGATACTACATTGATCTGAATCCAAACCACCCCTTTAAATAAGCTTAAAATTCTCCTAAAAGAGAATATTTTAATCTCAGTAAAAAATAGCAAATATTCTCACCTGAGATCTGATTTCATTGTGATATTTGTTAACAGATTTAGACTTTAAAACATCCACCATGTTTTGTGAAGGAAAGATCTTTTAGCTGAACTTGTGTTCCCCTTAAGCACTGTGACCTAATGTGAGAGTTTATCTGGTTGGATCACTTCTGTTCTGCATCATGCTATTTTTGTAAACTGTAAAAGAGCACTGAGTTTTTCTAGTTTCTCATTATACAAAGCTTTGTTGTCCTGCACAGAATCAGAATAATTTTGAAAATATCTCATCAGGTCTGCGCTGACAATGTAATTTGTAAACATTTCAAACTCTGTTTTTATTGCAAATTAATGTATTTTTGTTACAGAATATCAGTAAATGCATTTAGTTCCATAGCTACAGCTTCATTTTTTCAATTCTGCTTCAAGGTAATAATAATGCACATACATACAAAGAAAAGGACACCCACAATGAATAAACTAAATATGATGTTTTATTACAGCACAAATGGAGAGTACTGTAACTGAATCTGTACTCCAGCCATGTTTTTTGTTTTGTGCCAGTGGTCTTCTAAGAACATGTCTATTCTACACCAAAAAATTCAACCTTGAAATGACTCTCATTCTCATAAATACTAATCCCAAAGGCCTGAGATACATTTAAATTAGAACTCAAAGTTAAACCTTAATGACTTTTGAAATATTAACTTATCATCATAAAAAAAACATTTTCAGAGGCATTACTTTATGCTGCGATATCCTTTCTGAAAAGTGAAATTTCAGACTTGCAGTTCAATAACAGATTTGGGCTACAGACAGAATTTTATTTGAAGCAAGGCTGAAACTGACAAGCCAGTGAATTCTTCGGCCTGGAAATAACTGCCCTGATTCTGAAGAAACACAGCTTATTTAGTTTTGAGGATGAATTCATATGTAGCTGACTTACTCCTTTCTTTTTAAAAAGCTTGCTGGAAATATTCTGTTACCAATTTCATTCTATGTTTATATGCACAGTTTGTGCCATAGGATCGTGATTAAACACTGCTCCAGTAGATGAAGACAAGCAAGGCTGATTCTTTTACTGTCAATGGATTAACACTCTTTGTCTGTTCTATTTTTTTATATATATATTTTAAAGATTTGTTTAAGATCTGTTTAACATCAGTACTCTCCGCAGTATAGAGAGTACACAATATTGCTGATAATCAATAAAAGCTTAAATTAACTGGTTTTAATCTATAATAAATCCAGTCTGAAAATTATCTCCATGCCATATCAGTGTGTAGTGAGTCAAAAAATACTTTCTGTCAGTGGAGATCAGAATGATGATATGTGCTAAAAGAGAACTCATTCAGAACAGAAGTTACTAACGCTAGTCAGCAACACCTCGCACCCTATACAAATTCCTGGGCAGAAACATGCCAGTTCTAATAGCGACCTCTGAGGTCTCCATATTTGATATTTTCAGAGATCAAAGCATCCAAGCACATGGTTGTAGAAACTCCATCTGAAAACTAAGTAATGGTAAGCCCTGAAGAGGGCACAGCTGCATCATAACCATAGCTCACCTGAGCTCGTAACATTTTCCACCTCCTAAAGCCTTTTTAGAATGTATGATTATATTCAATGGATTTCCTCAATGAAAATTAAATAAGTATACATATGCAAAAGGCAAACGTGCATGTATATGCATGTGACAAAAAACACTAAGGAAATCAGCATAAAACCACACTTAACAGCTAAAATGGACATTAAATAGGAGGTTATGAGCACTGAATATCAAAATGAAGTGAAACTTTTCATAACAATTATAAAGATCCAATCAAAACTGTGTTTAAAAGCTTGAAGAACAGTTCTATGCTCCCTCATCTGCTCAAGGACACAGAAAAAAAAGGATTTTCATATGATGAAATTTAAAATGACAATGAGTAAGTGACGATTAAAGGAATTTTGTATACATTTAGAAAAGTGCTCTTATATAGCTTTCTAAAGTTTTCTGAGGTGAAAAGAGAGCAAAGTTAGCTTCACAGACATGTGGGTAAATAAAAAAAATAATACTAAGGTGTATTAATTAATTAATTAAGGTGTACTAATCTTCTCACAGCACAGACATCATACTTTGACATTACAGTTTTGATTTTACACCTGAGAAGTATTTCTAAGTATTTTTGGTTTGCCTGCAGAGTATTTTTTTTTTTCTCTGTTCTATTTTTATAGGAACACCTCGACACAGAATAGATGAACCTTACAAAATAATGCATTAGCCTCTTTCAAACAGGAAGGAGGCACAAAATGGGCCTTGCATTTAATTTAACATCAATAATACTGCTAGTAAATGTCCACATTCAATAAATCTGTAGGGTAAAATACGGAGCAGGTAAACATCTAACATTTTATGTAAGTTAATTCCAACTTGTCAAATATATTGTTTTTGACAACACAGAAACTGTTGTAGGAATCAAATTCATTTTGTTAAAAGATATCCACAGCAGATAATAGAAGATTTGTCAGAATCATAAAGAATCATCTTATTCAAATCTAAAAATACATGACAAATTTTCAAAATCTACCACTAGAGAAGCATCCTGCACTACAGTTATTTACTGAGTTTTTTATTCACCTCAGTAGAAAAGAATCATTTTATGAAGTGATATAACCTACAAGTTTAACAGTACAGAATATAATGGTCAATAAGACTAGAGATCTTCAAATATCAATATGAAATTTCAAAACAGACCACTTCACAGAAGCAGTGAGATTAACCAGAGATTAACTTAAAGGACAAATGACAATGGTCTCACCATTCCCCATCCCACAAAAGAAGAATGTGATAATGATTTGATTTTTTTCAATGATACTGAGTTTGGGTTTTGTTGCAACCTTAATACATCAGTACAGCTCATTTCCAATTCAAAGTCTCAGACCTCCCTTTTTTTTTTTTTTGCTTTTTTTTTTTTTTTTTCCCTTTGTAATCCTTGCTCTGCTGAATTTAATTGCCTTGGCAATGCCAGAATAGTGTCTGATCCTAATAGGTCAGCATTGATCGCTCTAAACCAATTGGTTCCTTCATTACAGAGAAAATGAAGTAAAGAGAAAGGCAGGTGTGCTCTCACACAGACAGCTGGACTTCAGCTTCTCTTGCCCTTCTTCTCCCTCATTAACCAGCAACCAATCGATCAGAAACCTGCTCAGAACCCACAAAAACTATTCATAAGTTCTGACATCGAATAATTTTAACAGATCACTAAAGTAAAGAATATTTGAGGTATCTATCTTTAGAGGCTTTAGAGCCCATACAGTTTTTAAACTGATGTTCAAGAGAAAGGAAAATAGAAATGTTATACCTCTCATGAAGTTCTAGTCTAAATCTTAAATCTAAAATAAAATGCGGGTTAGTTACTTGCCAAGACATGAATCCATGCTGTGTCCTAATTTTAAACATTTCTTATTGTGAAGACCTCTGAGGCCGGAGAGAGGGAGGCTGTAACAGGGAGAAATATCACACAGCACCCCAGTCCCAGCATACAGCTCATTCTCTCCTGTATTTCTGTAGTCTGTAGTTGACTTAACTCAAAATTCCAGTGAATGTTCAGACATCATTTCTTCCTATTATTTCACCTTTTTTAATATTTGAACAATGCTTGTATTTCCCATCTCTAATAGCCCCTTACTATCAAGCTACTCACTGCTCCTCATTTCCTCACACAACTGCAGTACAAACCCTTTACATCATTCGTCAAAAACTACTAATCGTTCGTATCACTCTTACATTATTCTTCCTGAAATGTTATCTGTAATGACATTTTTACATGCTCACAGTCTACTCTGATACTCTTTTTTTTCTTCTTTCTCCAAATGTAAATTCTATAGAACATGCCTTGTCCTTATGCTTCAGTCATTGAAAAGGTTTGTTATTTTACATTACTGTCAGCTCAAAATACTGCCACTGAGGGGATTCATGAGAAGAAACCAAAGAGATAAAGCAATAAATATATAAGCAGGGGAAAAAAAACAAAAAACATTAGGAATTAAAAAAAAAAAAAAAGTGAAAAAGTCCTCAAGAGATTTAAAAAGAGAACAGGGGAAACAAAGAAAGAATAAAGGAAAGGCAGTAGATAAACAAATTAGGTGAGGAAACAAAGAAGAACAGTTCTGCTTTGATTAGGACAAAGACAATTCCAGTGAAAGAAAATGAAAGCTACTAGTCTGCAAAATCTTCAGTGGTTAGGAACAAGGAGATGGAGAAGATGATGAGGTCAATAAAAGGAGAAATGGATTAAAGCGTTTGTAATATGTCTTTTCCATAATAAGACCATCTCTTTTCACATCATGTTCTATCTAATCAAAACCAAAACCTCACTGGGAGCTCATAAGAAAAGCAGAAGAGAGAATTTGCAGCTCCTTAAAAGCTATTTGCTAAGCCCAGGCACAGTGAGAATTTGTGGGACAAATAGAAAAAAAAAAAAAAACTGCTGGGGGCTTGAACTGAATACTGAACTTGGAAATCGTATTATGGTGCAAGAAAGTAAAGCAATAGGAAACAAATCTTGGAGAGGAGATTAAAAAAAAAAAAAAGAACAAACAAAAGCCCCCCAGAAAGCTCAACATGAAACCAAGCGATTCAGAGCTTCTAAGCTTCTAGTGCAGTTGTAATTCTGTACTCCAGAAAAACTCAGATAGGGCAGATGGTTATGGTCACAATTACAAGACAGGAAAGCTGGAAAAAGTGACTCTTAAAATATGAAAAAAATGAAACGCCTTCCTTTTATTTATTTAATAATGCTTGCATGGCATTTAAACAATAGTACTTCCTACACTGAAGCCAGATTACAGAACTGTGCCTCCAGTCTTGGTGAGCAAGTGACCCGTAATTCCTGCACAAAGACAAAGCCCTGCAACAGTGCACTGATAGAATGATTACTTAATCTGGGGCAGGGGAATGAAGATACCTATTCTGAGTATTTGGTAAAGGTTTTTGTGAAAAGTCATCTGCAGTGAAATAAAAATTGCAGTATTTTTCAAGACGTTTCTAAAGAAAGGAGATTTAAAAAAGACAATCCTTTCAACTACGCTTAAAAATTCAAATTTTTGACAGTTTCTCAAGAATTTTTTTAATTTCTTTTTTTTTTTTTACATTACAAACTTATTGCAAAAAAATGTGGCACTTCTAGTACAGAGAATTGGAAAAGAGAAAGAACCAACACATCACTTCATGGTCCAATGAATTAGAAAAAATTTTAAAGGACAACAGAACACAGCAGTGTAATTCTTTTATGTGCAAATCATGAGAATAGCCATTTCTCTCTCAGTTCTCTCTTGTCTCACATAAAAAATAGGCCTTCTCTCAAATTTATTTTATTTTAATCTCTGTATATGGAGAAAATGTTCAGATTATTGTTAAGAAGAAATCCATGGAAGTGATTGATTGAATCTCACGGAATCATGCAAGGAAAAAAAGAAGTTTCATTTCATACAGTCATCTAAGGCTGCAAAACACCTCTAAGATCATCTAGTCCAAACCTCAATGCACCCCTACATGCCCACTAAACCACGGCCCTCAGTGCCACATCCACACGGCCCTTGAACACCTCCAGGGATGGTGACTGCACCACCTCCTTGGGCAGCCTGTGCTACTGCATCACTGCTCTTTCTGAGAAGGAATTTTTCCTGTCATCCAACATGAACCTCCCCTGGCACAGCTTAAGTTCAACTGCCTCTTGTCCTATCACTCACTACCTGAGAGACAAGGCTGACACGCACCTCACCACAACATCCGTTCAGGTAGTTGTAGAGAATGATAAGGTCTCACCCAAGCATCCTCTTCTGCAGACTAAAGAAGCCCAATTTGTGTAATAGAAACATGATGTGAACAGGGAAAGCCATTTCAATTGGGATAAATATTATCAATCATACGCTATTTATCCCAAATTGCTATTACAGCTCTCAATTATGCAGTAAAATGAAATTACCACAGACAAAGAATTTATCTAATTCTCTTGCTAAAATTTCTTTCCTTCTAATTATATAGTATTTACTGTGAAAGATCATAAAGAGTATTTCTATCATGAAAAGGGAAATAAATGTCCACACACAAGCACAAATACCAGTAACACACAGAATCAGCTTGCTTTTTATTGTTGCATCCTTTATCCCTGTGTCATTCTAAAGCCTTGATTTTTGAAAAGATGATATGGCTATTCAGGAGCACAGTCTCCATTTACCAATATAGTAAACACTATAAACAGTCATGTGTATTGTACATATGACCTAAATTAACAATTTGGATTCTATTTAAGCAATATAGCTCCGGAGGCTGATTCAAGCTCCCCAAGTCTGTATTGCTTATCCTTTACTGAATCTCTCTCCATAACACACCCACCTATCCACATACATAATCAGACAGGAACTGAATGATTACACCTGTTGTGATTGCTGAGTATGGCTTACAGAAACAATCATACAGAAATGATAAAAAAGAAATATGGACACATTAAACAATTATTTTAAAACCGAAGTACAACCGAAGCTTAAGGATCTTTCACATAACCAGTCAGAAATAACTCCTAATGATAAATATATATTCCAGTAGATTTGTGAGAATGCTACAAAAGAAAAAAATCACTACAAAGGAAACATGTTTCACCATACTATTCACTATGTCCTCATGAACAGTAATCAATAAATCAGAGATTAGATGCTGTTAGTTTTGGTATATCACCTCCAAACTCATGATACAAGTACAGACAAGAAATCAGAAGAAACATCAGGTTTTAAGAAATAACATAGTATTGATCCTATGGTTATTTTCATGCTGCTTTTAATTGAGCTACCAATTTGAGTTCTGTACAATCTAGAAGTCATAGACCAGAAATCACAGAAAACAAAAAGGCTTAAAAGAGAATTTAAGAGGTCATGTAGCCCATCCCTCTTGTCACTCTTTCACAAAGGAAGATCAAGATACATTAATATCTTTCCAGAAAGATAAATGTCTAATACATTGTTAAAATTTCCCAGTTAGGAAGCTTTCACAACCTTCACTTTGCTATTTTAAGTTTTTAGTGTCAAATCCAACCTCTTCTTGCTATACTTTGTCTATAATTTCCTATTATTGTGAAGACAAGGATATGTTTATCTATTGGTTTATACATCTTTTTTTGATGTGGTGGTCTTTTTGTTTGTTTGTTTTACCTTGAGAGGTCAGGTGTTTTTTTTTCTTAACTGCTCAAAGGCTCTCAGACCTCTCTTCTCTAAACCAATCCAACACAAGTTTTTCTATCTTTTCTTGTAGGTCAAACTATGCTCGTTCTTAGCATTACCTTCTAGACAATTTCCACATTTCTTCAAGTATGAAATGGTAATTCCCTCAGCAGCCCAAAATTAGCAATTCAGATAAGATTCAATTGAATGACTGAAGCCAATTCATCTTACAAGCTATGCTCCTACTTATATATTCAATTAGGTTTTTGGTTTTGTTTGATTTCATTTAGTTGGTTTTATGCTGAAATACTGTCCAGCCATTTGTTCCTCAACCTGTGTTTTTTAAATCATTCTTTTCCCTGCACAAGCACAAAATCCTGCATTTGTTCTTTGAAAACTGCATTCTATTCATCTCAATCCATGACTCCAATTTGTCAAGATCCCCATTCTTGTATCTTTGTTTTCCATTTCCATGTAACTACGTTTACAGGTGGAGCTCTAGTTTTATATCCACTTTATTACATTTTCATCTAGACCGTTTCTCTTGCTTTCATACAGAAAGTATGATATGCAAGCAAGAGAATGATATGTATACAGAAACATGATAATGTTACTGTCAAAAACTGTACCAAAGAAGAAATATAACATGTACTGATTAGTTTCTTATCTGTGCCTGATTTTTTGCCTCAGAAGGTAAGTAAACTGACTATTTGTTTTTGACAAATCTAATTCAGCTGATAGTAATTTCCTTATCTTCTTGTGCTTACAGTTTGGTTCAATCAATTGCTTTGATAATTTTTCTGGGAACTGAACTGGTGGTCTATGACGTAATTCCCCAACTCCTTCCTTCTATCACTTTTAAAGATGGGAAAATAACAAACTTGGTGCCCATTACATACTTTCCACGAGTTAAAAAATTAAAATCAGTAACTTTTCTATGCTAATGAATATATATTATACCTACTGGTTCTAATGCTGTTTTCTGGGTTTTAGAGTGAAAGTCGTGTATTTAAATAACTAGACAAACTAGGACTGTAAGTAATAGCACAAGAGTTTTATTTCTGATTTTATTTATACTAATTGTTAGTTACTACTATTATTGCCAGAAGATGGGAGACTTACACATTGCAAATTTTCAAGGACATCTGATAGTTAAAGCTCATCATGTCATGTTTCTCAATTTGCACTAAATTTTAAGAGTTACAGAACAAAAATTTCCATTCCCTAACATGATAATTTCTACATACATTTCAATAGTGAAATAAATACAAAAATTTTGAATTAACTGTTAAGTATCATGAAGTTATGATACTCTATACACATACGCAGCATCAAAGAAAGCAAACTTCAGAAGAGGAGAAATATGCCTTAAACACTATTCTCTAAGTGATATAAAATGAGAACACATAAAAAAGGTAAACAAATAGCTATAATCTTATAAATACATATTTGTAGATAACTGTTGGAAAGTTAGTTTAAAAGAAAGCATTTGGGTAGGAGTATTCAGCTCTAATGATAAAGAATGAACACAAGCTCTGTACCAATAGCTCTGTTCTAAAATGATGAAATAACATTCTTTATTACACGAGGCTGAGGACCATTTATAGACCTCCAACAGAAGGCTGACAAGGGGGGAAATTGAGATACTGTTCCATTCTAACCTAACCTTCCTACAGAAAGACACAAAAAGACACAGGTCGCTTTGCTGCTTACATTAAGAAAACAACAATGAAAAATTCCACAGCTTGTGGACTTCTTGAGAAGATTCCAATCTTCAGAAACTACTGATCATGACATCATGATGGCAGTATCAATTTTCAAAAATGCACTCACCTTGTTTTTAAATAAACATCTGAAATCACGAAAAGCATGATATGCCATATGTTGCTATCTGCTGGATCTACGGAGTATCAGTAAAGATTATACAACTTAAAAGAAGAATTAGTTCTCTACAAAAACTTTGTTATAGAGCAATAGAGAACTATTTTTTCAAATCTGTCTCATAGCAGGATATATGAAGGTTAAAATACAATTAAGTGGGGAAGTATTTACATTCTTTTTCCTAAATATAAATTGGGTCGTGAAAAGCATAAACAAAAGGAATCCAATTAGCTATGACTTGTTCTTCCTCTGTAAGTAAAAAACCAAGAATATTAAAATACACAACGTGGAGACAGTTTTTACTTATTTGAGATAACTATGTTTTATAACACGATTAAATGGGAAGTAAAACAAAGAGGGTAATATATTGTATTTCTTTTATGAGAATATAAAGTTGTTTCAAAATTCAGAGACCCAAAATAACTGAGTAAATAGAAATTCAATTATGTCAATAACAATTCTTTTTATGCTTTCCAACAGACAGCTGAAAACAGCCTTCCCACTTTAAATAAATGCCAAAAAAAAAAAAAAAAATTAGATTGAGCAACCGCTTCCACAACACCACCCTGCTATGTCTGTAATATAAAGCAGCATTCTTGGATTATCTACATGTAGTAACCTCTATGTTGAAAAGCAAAACACTGAAACCTGCAAGATAAATTCTTACCCTCATACTACTGAAAACCTATACTCTGATTACTCTGATACTTAAATTGAGTTGAAGCAGATGAAGTTACTGTGCTGCAATCAGAAGTTACAGGCTGTTCATACAGAGCTGCATGCATCTCAGAAACCACCCTCTACGAGAGGAGGAATTA
>JAOWBP010087672.1:10269-26397 GCA_028571105.1 Tragopan temminckii
CTGCAATCAGAAGTTACAGGCTGTTCATACAGAGCTGCATGCATCTCAGAAACCACCCTCTACGAGAGGAGGAATTAGGTAAGAACAAGATCAGAGACTTACAGAGACTTACAGCAGAGATCAAAAGCTAATTTGATATGACTGAGATGATAAAGTATGTTTAGTACATAACCGAAGAAGCCTATGTTTCAATGAAAAGCTGTTTGTTCCTTTAGACACACAATACTGACAGGGCATTTACTGACATGAAGAGTCTCACAAATCTAGCAAGACACCATATAAAGTACAAGTACTAAGATACCTCAGGAAAAAGCTGAGCACTTCAATGAATTTAATTTTCAGTATTGTTACATCACTCTTTTGTGGCCAAGATCAGATAACAGAGGAATGAGCAGAATTCTACATGACAAACTAATTATCTTTTCTGTTATGCTGATGTTATTTTCCAGTCCCTTTTCCTCCATGTGAAACAAAAAACCTTACAAGAAACGAACACTGCATACCATCATTTTAGAATATTATTTTAAAAATTAGCAGTCTGAAAAAAAAATTGAATGTAAAAAAAGATAAAATTAGAACTTCGGGCAAAAGATTTGTGTCTTCTAATCTGACGACCTCAAAGATACCCGCAGTTTTTCTCTTCACATTGAGCAATGATGGGCCTACCATTGTGACATTTCTCGTATATTTTTCTTGAGGTATTCTAATCCACCTAATTAGGAAGGATGTCAGGTGAGAAACAGCAATAGGATAATAGCATGAGGTTTTCAAACAAGACAGAAGGTAGAAGAATAATTTCCTGTTCTACTCAAATGAAGTGTAAAGTGTATAGTCTTGAGTACCAATAAAAGTTCTTTATATAAATGAAATTTGGTACTGTAACTACTGAACATGTATTAAACTAAATATTTAAAAAAAAATCTTCAAGCACCTCTTAGTATTTTTGAATATCAATTATTTCAAAAGTAGCCATATCTAGGAATTTCCATAAATGCCTATGCAAGTCACAGAAAAACATTCTAATATTAAACATTTTCTCCTTTATTACTAAACTGTGCAACAGCAAATCATGGTTTAGGTGCCAGACTAAAAAATAGCAGTATCCCATTGTGGATTTTATGGAATCTACTTTTCATGTCTTTATGGAGAAGAACACTGAAATGAAACTCAAGAAACTATGTGCAGTCAATTCTCACCCTTGGATCATATGTAGTTTTGTAGCAAATTTCTTCACTATGAATTCAGCTAAAATATATGCACTTGCTTACCTTATCATTCTGTTACATCTTATTCTTTATTTTTAATACATACTAATACAATCAATACATTATTTTTATACAGTACACTATAAAATAAGAACTGCATGTCACCACTGCGCTAAACAAGTGTGAAGTATAATAACATTCAAAAACTGCTATATTGTTCCAGGAGTCTGAAAAAATGCTCTGATCATCAACAGAAATAAGAAACTTGTCTCAGACTGAGATCAAATTGAGAGAATCAAGTCATAAACAAAACTTAAAGATTTTTCTACTAGACATTTTTCTGAGTGTGAACAAGAAAACTTTAAAATGCTCTTAGCATCCCATTATTGGCAACACATATGCTAGGACTATGAAGTATGGAACTTCCCTGAAATACCACAATAAATTAGAATTTTTTTTAAAAAAGTTCAGTTGGAAGAAGTCTATGAAGATAATCAAGTTCAACTGCCAAGTTCGACATCAGGGCTAATCAAAAATTAGAGCATCTTGTTGATGACATTGTCCAAATGCCTCTTGAATGTTCACAGGTGTGGGGAATCAACCACCTCACCAGAGAGCCTGGTACAATTTATTTACCACTACTGTGGTAAATAAATTTTTCCAACTGTCCAGTCTGAACCTCCCCCAATGCAGTTCTGTGCCATTCCCAAGCATCCTGTCAATGATGACCAGGGGGAAGAACCCAGTACCTCCCTCTGTGCTTCCCCTCAGAGAGCTACAGAGCTCAATGAGGTCACCTCTGAGGCTCCTCTTCTCCACCCTAGACAAATCATGTGTCCCCATCATTTCCTCACAGGACATGCCTTTCAGCCCTGTTACCAGCATTACTGCACTGCACTCCTCTGGTGGCATTCAAGTACCAGAACATTCTTTTCATATTGTGGATGCCACAATATTGTGCACACAATATTCAAGGTGAGGCCACACCAACCAATATAGGAGGAGAATCACCTCTTTTGAGCAGCTGGCTGTGCTGTGCTTGATCCACCTCAAAACGCAGTTTGCCCCCTTGGCAGATAGAGCCAGTTCATGCTGAGCCTGCTGTTGACAAGAACCTCCTGATCCCCTTCTGCTGAGCTCTCTCCAAACACTTGTACCCCTGCCTGAGCGTGTGTCCTGCACTGTTCCCTCCCAGGTGCAGCACTCAGCACTTTCATCTTCATGCTGTTGATCATTGCCCAACTAGAAAATAAACTGCTCAAGTAAGACAGACCTGATGTATTGTCACCACTGTAGTATGGGATAAATTTCCCAGATGCATAAAGCATCTGTAAAATTGGAAAAATATGTAAAGCCATGGACTTTGAATTGTAGTATAAATTAAGTACATCAGGATGTACTTTGTTATCTTATTAATATATGTATTTACAGGTTAGAAATGAATGCTAGGTCTCGGATAGCTCAGAGAAAGACTGAGTTCCCAACAATTTTCTGCCAATAGCTTGCTGCCTTCTCTGTAAAGTAAGATGAGCACTTTCCTTTGATCACAGATTACTAGCTGACAGTCTAGCTGATGAGCTGAAATGTGAGAGACTGTCTAGATGGAAGTCACCTGAATATTCCAAGTGTTTTGGGCATTACAAAAGGGTCCTGACCATCAAAACCACAGTGACACCAGATAATTTGCTAAAATTAATTTGGAAACAAAACAAAACTAATAGACCAAAAAAAAGAGCTAAGAGTAGACAAAATTATAAGAATAAAAACTGTTGTGAAAAGTCAACTATGATATTCCTCTATTACACTGGCATTTTTGTTTGATGAATGAACAAGAGATGGCAAACAGAAGCCATCCTCCGAAAAAACGTACATAGGCATATACTTGAAGTTCTCAAAACAAATCTTTCACATTTCAGAGTGAATTATTTTAACCTAATATCTCAAATCAAAATATGCAAAATATGTCGCATAAATTGTTTGGAAACAAAAAATATTGAACAACAAATACAAACCTTAGACATTTTCAAATAAAATGCATGACAAAAACATTTTGAGAACTTCAACTCTGTAGCTATGACATTTTGTACTTTCAGTTAACATCAACAGATTTCACTTTTGAAAATAATAATTATAATAAATCCACAAAATGAGCCTGAGAACTGGTTTCATTTGTTTTTAACACCAAGATAGAATAGAATAGATTTTATCTATTGATCATTCTCCTTGCCCCGCAACCATTAAGGGGTTGTAAAAAAGACATCAGCAGTAGATTCCACATAGCTTTCCTAGTTACAATATTGTCCTTCTGTATGAAACAATCTGGTTTTGATATGAGACCACATAACAAGTAACCTGTTCAACCTTTGTCCATCTCAAAGATTTATTTATTCAGCCCATTCCAATATTGTCTGTTAATATGGATACAAGAATAAAACCAGAGGTAGCAAAACTCATTCTGCAGCTTCCCATAACAGCCGGACAGGGAATTTTTCCAATCAAATTTATTTTTCAGTATTAAGAAACCTTGATACATGTAATGTACTTCCAGAGTGAACACAATGTGGCTTCCAAAGTCAATAAATGGCACATTATCATTCCCTCTTTCCATATGTTCATTTTATCTCAAAGAGATAAGAGCCCAAAGCAACCATCTCACATACCTCCCCTTCCTTATTATACAGCCCACAGCTGCAGGGGTCAATGTTGCTGATGACATAAAAGAAGAGGCTGTAGCAGCCTCAAACGCTACTGAATTACCAGGAATAGCAATGATTCAAATACACGGGTCTCTCAGAAAAAGATGATGAAGTTGTTAAAAATCAAAAAGAAAATCATACAAGAAACAAAGAACACAGCAGTCACTACCATGCTCAGAAACGCAAGACTGTATACAAAGTGTAAACCCCTAACTCTTCAAACATATATAAATCAGTTTTATTTTTAAGCTAAAGTGGTCTATTTGTAGATAAGCTTTCTATTCACCACCACTGTTTCCAAACACTAGTAAAAACACACGCAAAGAATATCTTTCATGGAATATGTTTGATTCTGAAATTATCAATTCCAATTAAAAAACAAAAACAAAAAACAAACAAACAAAAAAAAAAAAAAGCAAACAAAAAACCGTTAACCTATTTTTCAGAGAAAAGGCAGGACTTCCTAAAATTGATTTGTCTTTCTTAAGGACTTGTGCTATCTCCTGGTAAAGTTACATTGAAAACTCTTTTAAGACACAAACAAGCCATTAATATTTACTTGAAGGATAAAACAATGGCTTTATTTCTGTGACAAAATCACCATCATGATTTAAGATCCTTAACTAATATATACCATTCTCTCACACTTAAACCGTTTCACTCTGTAGATCTCCTGGGCAATTGCTATGTATGTGCAACCTAAGCAGGAATAGTGGCTACTTTATGTCATGTCCCACAAAGTATACTGCCTTATAATGCACAAAGCCTGTACCAGAATCGACTGTACTACAGTAGATTAGTACTGATGAATTTCTAGCAGGTAACAAGAACAAACAAACAAACAAAAAAAACTCTTAGGAATTTTAACTATATTCCTGAAAGAAAATCTTATCTCATATTAAATTAATGGCAACAGCTAACTGTCGCTTAACTCAAGTTCTGAAGAGTTGGTGACAGTCAAACCTTCTATTTCTAATACACTACTCATGTTCTCCTGTCATTCACGTTAAGATTTAAATAATGAATACCACACATATTAGCGATGTTAAGTCATTTTTTTTTGCAGCTTCTTCTAGCTCAACAGATGCCCAGTGGGCTTTCCAATATGCTCTTTTCTATGAAAGTTAGTTCAAGCCATGATAAACTAGCAATCACTTTGTTATGCAAACTGTGCCTAAGTCTGCTCTAAAGCTGTGAAAAAGAAACTACTGCTATCCTTAGTGCCACCTTAGTCTGCAGATAAAGGTGAATAAAAGCATCAAATCTCCGCATTCCACACACAAATCCTGGAAATGCTGCTCTCTAAATGAAAGACTGATGTTCATTGGGTCCCTACACATCTCAAGGTACTCAACTCACACTCTTCCCTATGTTTCATGTTTGAAGGGCTACATCTCCCTTAATTCCCCACTCCTGCCACCTCTGAGTTAATCACCTTCATCCATGAACTCTCATGTGTTTCCTCTTCTTCTGAATGCCATTCTTAGGACAGGGGATCTGTGTTCTTCCAAACATTTGCTTCTCTGCTTAAACAGATATTGCCATACTCCAAGGCCAGAGCTCTGAGTTCACTCCCATCTTTCCCTCTGCATTTGTTGTTCTTTCACTTTCCCAACAGACAGAGGAAAAATTAAAATAAGGGGTAATATTACACTGCTCTGTGCTAGTAGCAGACACCAACAAATTCTTAAAGTCATAAACTTTATGAGATTTCTAAACATGGCAGATGTGTTAAGCAGACCTGTCACATAGAAAGTCTTTCACTCTCCCTACAGTTTGTAAATAATAATGACAAAAACAATAAAAAAATCCATAAGCTTTTGCCATCAACATCTAAGCAGGTGGTTGCGATTCTGGAAACGACTGGATTTATCATGAAAAGTGACTGAATTGGAATGCATCTGATTAGAGAAACATCACAAATGTCACAGAATTGCAGGGGTTGGAAAGGAAATTTAAATTTTAACATCTGCCAATTAAGATAAATATACCATTATTAATTTTTCATACTGAAAACTATTTCAATGCAATCTTCAGTTACACTTACTATTCCTTAATGGTCAACAGTTGAAAAATTCACAACTGATATTTATAGCAGAATCATTCTTGTTACTTTAATGGGACCGTTCATATTACCTGCCACAGGTAGAAAAGGTGTACATACTAAAAATGTACATTCTATATGGACACATACACATATCAGAGAATCATATAAACATATCAAATACAAAATTCAGGAGTGCCTTTAATGAGCATTTCAGACCACTGGCATTACACAGTACTTAGGTTCTTCATACATGTGGATAGATTCCTCAACAGTTTTCTATCTTTCTCCACTATGTCTGCATGCGAGTTCCCCTTCAAAAATAATAGAAGACAGTGTGTGTTCTAGACTACCAACCAGAGAATACAACAATAGAGTTTTATTGTTTTTTTTTAGTCTTGTATTCAAGTTTTTGCAGATTAATTCAAGAACCAGAGACAAATATGAGCAACTCAGAGGAAGAAATTTCAGTAGCATAGCCAAAGCTAAGCTAATATTAGCATCATACTGTACTGGCATGAGTCACTCATTTCTTTCAGTTTTAAAAAGCATTTATAGCTATAGCTTTAGCTCTAAGAGATCAGCTAAAATGTCATTGGGCAACAATTTGAAGCCCACAGTGAAAAGACATTAAAGTCACATTTAGTTATGATTCATTGCTGCTGCTTCAATATGAAATAATAAGGCAGCAAATTGGAAAGCCTATCTACAATTTGTTCTGCTAATTTTTTATGTTTTTCAGAAAAACTTTATGACAAGAAGAAAAAAAGTTACACACTTCAGTGCTATTGAAACTTAGAAAATGACTGAAGCAGAGCTTTATCCCTTTTATTAAGTGCCTTGTTTAGGAAAAGGTAGTCATACATCAGTTGAGGGGTTTATAATCTTGTAGGTATCTGTGTAAAATAAAATACCTAACTAAATGCCTACAGTACCAATCAAAAGTTAAAGTTAAAACTTCTACTTAATGAAGCCTTGAATATTTAATTTAGAATCCTCTTAATTACAGTAACACACACACAATCATTTGACTGAGGAAGCTGCTCCCTGAGGAAAGTCCCCCAGTTCAGTTCTTTAATAGGGAGGGCCTTCCCCACTGGAAAGCTTTGAAATTGCTGTCTTCTTTACAGGTCGGTTGTGGCTATCTGTTAACACTTTATTGCAATCCTTGATTCCAGCAGCCTAGGAAAGCATAGTCTTAAAGGCATACCCTGAACCTAGACATTAACACTGTTCTGACTACATGTTACAATGCAAACTTGTAGTAAGCTCAAGAGTCTTTGATCAAGTGAGATTATTTCTGTGAGGTCAAGTGCAATGCTGTAATATTAAATTAGGTCCTGTATCTACAGCTACATCTGTTGTGGCCCAGCTAACTACACCCTGCAGAAAAACCAAAAGGTGCAGCTTATCACAGAACAGTGACACAAGTCTCCACTTCAGAGGTTGGTTCAGGATTTTTGCACAAGGTATCATGGTACAGGATAAAAAACAAACTTTTAACATGCAATATATCATTATTCTAGATTAACCAAGATCACTGTTCCTTTTTAACGAACATTGTTGTTAATGATAGAATCACAGAATTGCAGGGGCTGGCAGGGACCTCAAGAGATCATTGAGTCCACCCCCCTGCTAAAGCCGGTACCCTACAATCACACAGGTGGGCATCCAGATGGGTCTTGAGCAGCATCTCCATAGAAGGAGACTCCACAACCTCTCTGGGAAGCTCGTTCCAGTGCCCTATCACCCCTAACATAAAGAAATTCTTCCGCATGTCTGTATGGAACTTCTGATGTTCAAGTTTTAGGCCATTACATTGGTACTATTCATTAGTTTTGCCCAATTTTGGAATTCAAGAAATTGTGTCCGACACAAATAACACCTATTTTCATCATTTTAAGCGTACAAAAATTAGTGATATTTTACAGGCATCACACACATCAGAAAAATAATCTGCCTAGCATCTTTCTATCATCTAAAACTTTCTTAGATTTCTAACAAAGCATATTTGGCACTGAATTCTGACAATGCAAGGTCCAGGAACATGGACCCCTACAATCTGCTGATTCTGTATTGAGCAATTAACATATTTTTTCAGAATAGTGTTACGAAACATCATACAGAAATTATTTGAGCGTACTGAAGACTGAATACTTGTTCAATCAAGCACGTTAGATTCATAGGCATTTTATTTTCCTTACATTCAAATTCTCATAACATGACTATTTGTTAGAATTATATTCACGTAACTCAACTTTCTATTGGTGACATTTTGAATTAACTTGGGAATTTCCATAATCTCAGCTCATCTGCTAGTCTCAAAAGAAAATTACTGGAGACAGTCGAACTGATCTAACAACTTCTCTACCAACCAAAAGGTCTCACTCTATGTCTGACTTTCCACCTTCTTCCTTATGCTACTCCTGGTGCTTATTTCCTAAACCAATTCAATTCATTAAGTAGTAAAAAACTACACTGTTGTGGATTAGTGAGTCGAAACTGTTCGTAAAGAGGCCAGACATCAGAGCCAGCACAACACACACACAACTACATTCTTCAAGGATGGGGGAAAAGATCTCCCGCTCTTTTCAACCTTCTCAATGTTCACCCAAGGATTTTACTTGCACTCAGAGCTAACCTAGCTTATGGACTGTTTCATCTCCTAAACATCTTCAAAGTATTTAGGAAATAAAAAGCTCTTTAAAAATTCGAATTACTGCAAAATGGAGTATTTCAAGAAATTAAATGGGCAATGCTATTCAGCAATCACCAACTTTGAACACTAGTTCTCACTGCACTGTTTTGAAGTAGGGAATGAGTGGAATTCATATGGTAAATAAGGTATACTGAAGTACCCAAACAATAAATAATGTACTTGGAACTCCCCAGAAAAACCAAATGAAAGTAGATACTAACAACTCCCATGTTAGTTCTTTAAGGTAAATACCCTGACATCTTTCTAATTAATATGATGGCAAAGTGTCATCAACAGATCTAACAGATGCAACAACATGACACAGGGGATGTACTACTATAGCTTGCACTAAATGGGCTGGTTTTGTTACCAGCCAAGCTGCTGTATGTTTAGAAACACCTTCATTGGGTCACGAGGTCACACTAAGCTGCAGATAACAGACCTAGAAGGAAAACTGCATGCAGGTTGCACGCTACCCTGTAAGAAGGTGTAGGAATAGCTAAAGTTGAGTCCACATAATCCTAACTACTGAAATGTTATAAAATTACTTATGACTTTGTAAAATACGACTAGAAATTAGAATCTGAAAAGCAATGCTTTGACTAGGATACATTTTAAATGTCCCTTTCATTTTCTTTCAAAAGGGAAAAAAGTAGGAATTTCCTTCCAAAATTACTAACATATGAGTGTAAAACAAACTGCAACATAATGTATCCAAAACAATGAAACACATACATCCCTTTAGTAAAATAATTTATGTGCTATATCACTAAGAAAATTTACTAGAAATTTTCATTAGTTTTTTCCCCAAGACACTACTTTTCCTATTCATCCTATGCCATTTCAGGTCTGGTTAAGATATAAAATCTCTTTAGGAAACGTTAAGACAACATTATACAGCAATTTACAGCTTATCTGTCAAACTGTGATAATGCCGTATTTCTTATCAAAAAACCTACATGTCATCTATAACCTTGCATGAAAATTTATCCTACAATAACTTCAAAGTTATTTCAGATAATAGCAAAATTAAGAAATACATAATCATGATTGATTGTGCTGAGCTTTATATTGTGTACCTACTTAAGGGAATACATATGCAGCATTCACTCCCACTTTCATGGCTTGTTCTGTTTTGAGCTTTCTTAAATATAGTTTCTTGATGTGACAGCAAAAAAGAGGCATGATGAAGTGCCCCGCACACCTGGAAAACTGGATCTGGTAGCTGTACCACCATTGTTGTTCCTTACCTAAGAAAGGAGGTTAGGTAAAGGAAATTTGAAACAATCTTGGTTGCTGCAACTTTGAAGGTAATTAACACTGAAATAATAGACCTTATGCAAAGACTGATACCAGTACTTAAATTACAACAAACAAAACAATAATAAAGACTAAGGTCACTCTGATGATCCAGCTGGAAAAGTTAGAAAAGGATATGTCATAGCTAAATATTTGATCTCTCACAGAAACGTTTAAGCAGGAGAAAATAGTGGGAATTTTGGCTGACATTCTGTAGTTATATATGAAATTTTCATTTCAGTCAACCAGGTAACTAATTTGCATTCTAAGTTGTAGACATCCCTAGTGAGGAATCTTAAAGTTAATCAAACTGTAGTGATTAAAGAGTTCTTCAGCATACCATGATTTTTTATTTTTTTTTTCCTCTCTCAAAAGTAAAGATATGATCAACCCTTTTTTCTGGCTGTACCATCATCGTCAACAATGAGGTTGGGAAGCATTATTTCAACCACTATAGCTATGGAATTCTGGTAACAAAATACCGTATCAGTGAGTGCTGACACACTGTAAACTATTGAATTTCAAACAAAAAAAAGCAGCTACGATTTTTACAACGTTTTAGCAGCTGTTTAATTTCAGTACATTCTAACTTTCTAAAACTGCACAATAAAGTGTTTTTGTACTCTTTTATTATCTGAATTTATACCAAGAACAAAAAACATTGCTGAAGAGAACTCTAGGCTTGTACACTGAGGTTTCAACCTCAGCAGTGGGAGATAGAAATGCTAGCACTACTACGATCAGGTAGGCCAACATTTTACTCCCTTGTTTGGCAATCGCTCTAAATTTGATATTTCAACAACCACAACACTCACTTCTGATCAGTGGGTGAATGACAGAGATGAAAAAAAGCTGATACGGTGTCTAAACATTCAAGATTCAGTGGAAATGGCAATTAGATCTAATCAACACAATTTTAATATTAGCTGTAAGTCAACTTAAACAAAACCACAGAAGGAATTCTGAAAGCATTATAAAACTGAAGACAGAAAATGATAGATTAATTGAACATTTGAGAACTCATTTAAAAAAAGAAAGTGTTCAAAAACAGGTGTAGCTTCAAAATATCCTTCTGAATAACTTCTCATGAACCTGAATGCACAATAAGAAAATTTTATTTTAGTGTTTTGGAGCATTTTTTGGTTTTAAGTTTTTATTTTTTTAAGTGATGTAATTAAAAAAAAATGCTAAAATAATGTCAGTAGCATCTTACTTTGATCTACTCAAAAAATTACGCACATTTGAATAAATTATAACATTAAAATTTTAAATAGCTTGCAATGAAACCATTACTGTCATTCAACCACATTTCAACACTTAGAGCCTGCGTGTTAAATACAAACTGATTTGGGATTTAAAGAATTTGAAGAATATCAATTGTTTATCCATTTAATGTGAAGATGGAAAGTTGTAATTTTTCTTTTTTTTTCTGCAGAGAGAAAATTCTAGTGACTGCGTAGCACTCTCTAGTGGCAAAAGTTATCTTATTCAGCTCAGTATTTGGAATAAGTCTAAGGAATTTATCAGTTAAGTTATGCAATAATTTTAGATGACTTAAAATATGGTAATTTGGAACAAGGGTAATTTGGAGAAGGATCTATGCTGTGGGTTTTTTTGGTCTTGTTTTTTATTTTTCTCACCACTTACAATCTGTCACACACAACTTTTCTCTGCAGTATATCAGATATTTTTATGAAGGCTACCAATGCTGAAATCTAATCATCTTTAAAACTCTTTAAATAATGTCTTTACTCCTATCTTTAGGGGATATTTCACAAGCAACAAAGCAGACAGCATTTGCATTACCATTTATTTACACTCTGCTTGAATTGTGTAGAAATACTTTCTACAGTCTGCATGTATATTTCTTTTTGACATAGATTTCCATGAGGCTGACAACACTTGCAGCTTATGAATGAAGATTTAGATACTCAACTTTATTCACATATAATCATGTATTTTATATATGAGGGCTGCTCTGAAAGTAATGCCTCCTGTTATATTATATTGGTCCATGATATCAGAGGCAGATGTTTGTGGTACAGCAGTAGATGGTGAACCTTCCCACCAATATTCCACTGCATGTTGTTGCTGTGTGACAGATGGCAGCAGAGGGGCAATCTGACAAAACAGTGTCTGTCATGGAAGTGCGTATGAAGCATAGGTGTGTCACTGAATTCCTCCATGCAGAAAAAATGGCACCCACTGACATTCACAGATGCTTGCTGAATGTTTATGGAGGCCAAACAGCAGACATGAGCACAGTAAGGTGGTGGGCGGTGCATTTCAAAAGTGGTGAAGGCAGGTCACCTCTGCTAGTACAGATTTTTACAAGTGCAGCATGCAGGCTATTACTCGTCACCCGTGAAAATGCATAGCTAATGGTGGTGACTACACTGAAAAGTAGTGTTTTGCAGTTGAGTATTTGCTCTATCAAAAAGTGTTATGGTGCCCTTTGTATCTGCTGTAGTTTCCATAGAAATAAATAGGAGGCATTACTTTCAGAGTGATCTATATATAATTATGTATTTTATACGTAATAAACCTACCTAATACACACAAAGACCATCTCCGTTAGCCTGTCTGTCAATGACTTGCAGTATAAAGTAAAAGGTCAACTTGAATTTTTAAAACCAAGTAATTTTTATGATGAATATTAGTTTTGTATATACATCAACACAAACTTTCTTGTCAGTCACCAGGGAACAAAGACATTGTTGGAAGAAAAAATGACAGCAACAGCTGAATAGACTCTGATCTAAGCAAGCAGACTTAGCAACCCAAAATCAGCCTTGGAAAGCAATCCAAAAACTTTACATTCAAAGGATCATCTAGTGCTGGAAAAATGAAAACACCTTAGTGGGATTAATTTTTTCTCGTGCATAAAATTTACATCTGTAACTTCTGGAGTATTATTGGTTCTGATACCTCTTTCCAGCCAATTTTATTACCTAGCAATTAACTAGAAGACTGCTCTCTCTAAAGAGAAACAAAGTAAACCCTGGAGTTTTTAATAGGTTTCTAGTAAGCAGCTAGAATGCCAGAGAACTATCCTGAAACAGCATCAAGACTGCCTTATGAACTGATAGCTCATGACAGCGTTGGACTTCACCGTTTACCGCTTTAATGAGCACCGTACTATAAACTGCAGCATCTCCTGGAAACTTTAATAAGGGTGTAAGATAAAACACACATCACTGTCAACTTGCAAGTTCGAAGTAAGAAGCACTTTCTGTCAAAGAACTTTTCCTCCCATGTAGAAAGCCTCTGCTAGAACCGTTTGTACCATTTAGTTTTCATTTTAAGAAAATAACTGTGCAATGGTAGATTCTAGCTGGAAAAAAGCAGCGGTTTTAACGCTATAAAAATTCATGCCGATTCTTTTCAAAATTTCACTGAAGCTTGCTCTGTCAGACTGTAGTACATTTATTCTAAATTAAAAGATTTTCCGGAACATTTTTGATCTTTAAATTCAATTCATGAAGTACGTAACGACAAATATGCAGTTGTTTCAAGAAGTGAGAAGCAAGGAAAGGAAATCTATCAGTAGTTTAATGAAAAATGTAATAAGAAGTTCAGAATAACCAATAATTAGTAGTTCTTAAATACATAGCCTTCTAAATCAAAAGAACAATTGTCATAAGCATTATAAATTCAGATAAAAAAAAAACAAAAACGTGTTCTTACCCAGCAAGGTAAATAATCATTCCCAGCTTGACCTTGACTGTAAGTGACTTTTCAAATTAAATATTACATTTATGAATAAGCATAATATTACTTGAGCAGACACCGTGAATTTAAAAGAATCACAGATTACATTTGCAAAGTACCTTTGCTCAACCCTCCTGAGAGTAGTCTTAAAATCCTTAAAACACAGTTGTGTGTTTACGCATGGGTATACACACAAACGTGTGTGAGTAGGTGTAGAAAATACTGCTGAAAAGCACAATCATATCTACAATTGTTACAATTTTTTTTTTAGTTAGAAGGTAACGCCAAAGAAAGGAGGAAATCTGCAGCTTATATCATAAGAAAGTAAGTTTTATTGAGCTACTTTATTCTACTTCACTCAAAAAGCTTTCAGTTAGAATTTAGCACCTATACGGGGTTAAATACATGATACACAGTTTTGCTTGCTAATGAAAAATGTAACTGTGCATATTTCATGTTAAACATTATTTTACAGCAATTTAATAAGTGATTTCTCTCAAGCATATTGGCTTTTGCTGTGAAGATACACTGTGCCTATATGATAGCTCTACTATACATACTGCTCCAATACTATGTAATGAACTACTCTGCAGACTGAAAGACTCAGTCTCTTCCAAAAAGTGCTCTAAAAGCATTTTGATTGGAATAAGAATTTGAAATGAGAGCACAATGGCTCAAAATGTGACAAAACGTAATATTTTGCTGGCATTTTTCCTTACTGTCAAATAAATGGATATTCTACATATAAACTATGAGATTTCCTGCTTACATCTCAAAGTTGATCTGTCTTTGCACTGCAAATTTTAGCATAA
This sequence comes from Tragopan temminckii, assembly GCA_028571105.1. Classification (NCBI taxonomy): domain Eukaryota; kingdom Metazoa; phylum Chordata; class Aves; order Galliformes; family Phasianidae; genus Tragopan; species Tragopan temminckii. The sequence goes on from JAOWBP010087672.1 coordinate 24,735, forward strand.
CACTATGGCCCAAAGAGCAGCAGTTTTTAAATTATTTTTTTTTTTTATCCTTTTTAATCTTTTTTTTATTATTTTTTTTTTATTTTAAATCAACAGGAAAGCAATATCCACACAAGTTTTCATTCTCCAGTCCCTACACTCCTTTCCAAGTAAGAATGCAAATGGCTCCAGTTCAACAGAAAACAGAAAGGCATCCAACAGCAGAGACAGAAACTCCTTTCTGGGCCCTTAATGAGGTCTCCAGAGTCCAAGGCAAACTGATAACAAATTGTGCTTTCCACATATCGGGAAGCGGGGGCTGTGAGAGGGGAGAGGAAGAAAACCCTAGAGCTTGTCAACAGAAATTAATTGAACTTAGCCATGCCAAAGAAAATGCCAGTAATAAACCCTCCCCACCTAAATTAAGGCTTTACACCATACAATAAAAAAAATAAAATAAAATTATGGCAGTAATTTTATCTTGGGTTTTTCAAGAGCTTGCTGATTTTCTTGCACTCAATACAAAAATCCCAGAGGAGCAATGCAGGCAGCAATAAGGCAGACTTCTAAAAAGATACCACTTAATTTCTCACTCTTTCTCTTGCACTATTGCTATTCTTCCACTTTTATTTAACTGAATTTTAACTCCATCACTGCAATATGCTGCCATCAGGTTTCTCATTGTACAAAGGTAGTAAATCTCATGTCTCACTATTCCCCTTATAGGGTATTGGATCTCTGCATGTTCATCAGTCACACTGTTTTCCTAAAAGCAGTCAAGAGATTCCAGATAAATTGGAATTAACAAAAGGGTTTAAACATCAAAAGAGAAAAGATTTTGAAATATCAAATCTCAGTCTGGGTCAGATGATATACTTTCTACACACAAGTAACTGGCACCGTACTTCTTATTCCCTACAGGCAGCAAAACAAAATGATCATGAATTTGGCAACAGCTGAACACATATTCTGCTTCACCCACTTACGCATCTTACATCCTATTAAAAATCCAGCAACTAATACCGGATGTATCTATTTAATATAAAGGATTGGAGCCTTTCATTGCAGCACTAAAAATAAGACTTTCTGGTTTAAGTTTGTTCTGCAAACAAAAGCAAATTAGTGGGTATACTTTAGCTATATTTTCTTCATCTGCAAAAGGACAATAACTTCAAGTTAGAGGAAATTTTTAAAAGATTATATCAAAAAGTATTATGTCTACTCTATGAAACCTACAGAAAAGATAAGTGACATCCTTTGCTGCTTCACTCTATCATCAGAACAGAAAATGAAAATATCTACACAGCTCACACATTTAACTGTTGTGTTATTGAACAGCTTATACCGAGATGCTTTTGGCATGTCAGAAAAACGACTGCCAAAGTTCTCCAAATCAATCATTTAAGAAATTGAGCCTCACTCACAGAACTTTCACACTCTTTAAAACACTGTTCAAGCAAACTATAGCCATGCATTTGATGGAGTTCATAGCATCACCTTAAGTCACTGTCTCAAACTGTTCCCTCATTCTGCACAGCACTGATTGCGCATGAAAGCACAGGAAAACCTCTCCTCTGTAATACAGTCTTGAGATGATTCTAGCTTCATGTAAGAGATTATTCTTTTACATCATTGTCTCAAAGCTTGCTGGGGACACAGATGAACAAGTCCAAGCAAGTCCTGG
>JAOWBP010087679.1:0-26396 GCA_028571105.1 Tragopan temminckii
CCCGCCTGGATGCCTACTTGTGTGACCTGATGTAGGGAACCTGCTTTGGCAGGGGGGTTGGACTCGATGATCTCTGGGGGTCCCTTCCAACCCCTACGATTCTGTGATTCTGTAACCAGTTTGTTAAGGAAACACGGAAGTATATCTACAACAACGTAGATCAAAAATGTTGGAGAAGTGGGTGTGTAGGGAAATTATCATCTTTAAAAAGCAGAACAAGAAAGAAATGAAGCCCAGACTAGAAGACAGCCATGGATTGAAACGAATGGCTACAAGAATACCCAAAAAGGAAGAACACAAGGCAGGGAGAATGCTGTTTTAATTTCTGTTGCCTTTCCCTGATGCTCTGGGCTTCTTCCTAATTAAACAGTTAATTACCCTATTTTTTATTGAAATGAAATCTGGCTTTCTTAGTTTTCCTCAGGAGTATGCTATAAAAAAAGATTTAAAAAAAAATTCACCTCAGAGCTCTGACTCAGATTCTAGTTGCAAGCAGCTCATAAGTCTATAAGAAAACATAGCCACACTAAGATTTAGATAGTGAGAGCGCTTCAATGGCCTAATACATCCCCACACTCTCCAAAGTGTGAAGCTATGATCTTTTGAAAGGAATCATGGACATCTAGATGGAAAGTTTTCTCAGCCATTTCCAGAGTATGTGTATTTTGGCATTCGATAGGTACATAACAATAACAAACAAAATGCTTCTTAGGTCACTGGGGAAAAAGAGAAAGATGAAAATTTGTTGAAGAATCTGACTTTTCTGTCTCGAATTGCAATGTGGCCATTTAAACCAAATACAAAATGCAGTGAAGAAATAGACACGCTTTCTCAGATCATACCCTTAGCCCTGAATTTGATGAGCCCTAATTTCCCAAGAACCCTGCCTTTCTCTGATGCAGTAGTTAATATCAGACAAAAGAATGAGAAAGCAAGAATGAGCACATAAAAAGCAACCTGCCTTTTCTTATTCATCCTCTAGACACAGGAGACAGGCTTGCCAGCGCAGCTACCTGAATTCATAACAGCCATAGTAAGCAGTCAGCAGTGCCAAATATGTGGGCAGAAGAATTCTCCAAACCAAATGGCACTCCATCTCTTCACTGAGAGTACACAGCGAATCTACAACTTGCCAAAACTAATCTTGAAATCTCAATTGCTTTTTTTCTTCTACAAGATCATCTTTTTATTGCTAAGTGTCTTCCTTCTTTACCAAACTTGAAGAAAACCACTCCTTTTAAGAGGAAGAGGTAGCTGTGCTAACTTCCAAGAACCTTAATTAACTAGAAAGCTAGAAGTCTCCTTTCTAAGCAGCAGAAAAGCATCATTAGATCATCAAACATCAATCAAAATAAACTCCAGATACATAAGTGATACACTAATCCAAGAAAAGCAGATTTAAAAAAATCATTTTATGTATGCTTTTTTAACTCTTCAAAGCTTTGGAAGAAAAAGCAAAACATTTGCCTGGGAGCCTTACTTCTTGAAAAAGCCTTTTTTTTTGTGAAGCTTAGGCAAACTGAAAATGTTGCTATTGTTTGAGATAGATGTTTGGAATTGGCAGCTTGTTATGGTTTAACCCAGCAGGTGCCTAAGCACCGCGCAGTCCTTCGCTCACTTCTCCCCCTTCCCAGTGGAAGTCAGTTGTCCTAATTTTGTTCCCTGGTAGCTCCTTGGGCCCTTTACAACACTGCTTAGCAGCAACTATAAACACTGGTGTATTATCAACATTGCTTTTCTCCAAGAACCAAACCGTAACACCATACCAGGCACCTTGAAGAAAACAATTGAAGAAAGATAGAACAGACAGAGAACAGGAAAGTAACTCAGGAAGCACAAAAGTAAGAGAAGACTAGACTAGAATTGGCTGAAAAATGTATGCAGAATGACACTGGATCTACGAATGTGGAAAAGGCAACAAAAGTGTTGAAAAGCTGGAGACAGAGAAAGGAAAACAGAGGAAGGGAAAGAACCAGAAGCTGAAAGAGATGAGGGCAAGTTTTAGCGTGAACAGTTCTTGCAAAATTTGAATAGAAACAGTTTATTTCCACACACAGCTTTTCCCCCCCTTTTTTTCTAATGTGTTCTATCAGAAAGGAATCATGAAACTCACCAGCTGCATTTCTTGTCTTTTGTGATCAGCTCATAGAGGATGGCAACTTTGCGAAACGGATCACTGAGATCAAATGGCAGAGATTGCCTACACACTGAAGGTTTCCCTACCACTGACAGTCAGAGTGCATGTGGTAGAGAAAAGCTGCTTGCTGCAAAACTTGATACAAAACCACCAGATGATGAAGAATGGTCTCTCAGTAGAAGTGAGAGTGTTATCCTAGAAACACAGATGTTATTTTTGCCTCTGGTTCAATTCCTTTGTGCTGATAGCTAATGTTTAAGCCAAAACTTCTTAGACACAAGACTCCTTCTGTACTAATTCCTAGGCACTTAATTTGTGGTTCTGAGTACCTGCTCATTGCTGCAAATGAAGTCATCCAGGCACTTGGAAGGCCCATGCATTAATAAATCAGTTAAGATGGGTTTCGTAACAGGTGCTCAATGTGACAGGAATAGACAACCCTCACCTTTCTTTGTTTAAAAAACAAGAATATTGTTACCACTGAAATGCAAAATTACCCTTTATTTGTTTGAGGAATCAAACTTCTCACTGCTTTTGACAACCAATAGCTGTGAGAAAAAGGACTACTGCCAGCAACAGCGTCTCCTTAGACAACCTATACATCTGTCCTCATTTCTGAATGTCCTATTCAAAACAAGGAGCCAGGGAGAGGACTCAAAAAAAAAAACAAAACATGGAGAATTGAGAAGAAGTCACCATATGACAATAATCTTTTTAAAGAGAAAGATGTAGCTCTGACAGAGAGGGTGAACCCTTCCTGACACAGACAGAAGGCTGACTGCAGACTAAGTATTCGGCCAAAGCCAGAATTGCATGAACTTGAGACAGACTGCAGTTCACTGGTACATAAGACTGAAACAGGGCACATTCAGCTGAGCTGAAAACCATTTTCCTGTACCTAATTTCTTATTATGCAAATCCACTTCTGTTGGATTCTATCTTGCTTCTATTGCAGTTTACAATGGAATACACATGACTGAAGAGCATTTCAACTATATGTCAACGCTTACCCTACTATTTCATTTGTGAAACTGGCTTCCTGTCCATCCTCACCCTTAAGCCCAACCAAAATTTCTAAACAAGAATATAGCAGCATAAAATCTTAAGCTTTCTCTCTTTCAGTGCTAGAGAACAGAAAATTCACGAAGGTTACTCTGAGCAAAAACAGCAGCAACAAGCTGGTTTCTCAGCACTCACTCTGGCCACTCCTCTGCAGCCAACACTGTGTAGTAGAAAGGGAGGAAATCCAACGTGCATAAAACAACAATCAGTCCTAAAACTCCTAAGTAGGGAGGTAAAACCTGCTTCAAGAGCAACAGAGGGGAGGGAAAGGGTGCAGTTTCCTGGACTCCAGATAGGGATTAAAAAGTATGTCTTGGCCATATCAAGACTGCAAAGTCTGTACTGTGCAAGAATTCTCACCTCTTTTAATTGATCAGCACTTCCCCATGATGCTGAGCGCTGATGTGATCGCTTTTCTGCTCCTTCTTCAGCCCAACAGCTAGGTGTCTGGAAGAGGAAAAAAAAAATACATACATGCAGAGTGAATTCCCCAGGTTACAAAAAATTTTGTCACAAATTATTGGTTTAACCTTTCTGTAAAGTTAGAGTCCAGGCATTATAAATAAAAAATAAATTTAAGAATCTAATATGCAGCAGTAATATTATCAACGAATAAAAAATTGTGTTGATAATTCAGTTAAAGGCTTTGTAAATTTGTGTTTACAAAGATGAGGACAACGAACATTACTGAAGAAGAAATCAGTTGGCTGACAACTACAAAAACACCCTACCTGACTATTCTTATCTTTGCTTCAGCATACATTTCAGTTTTTTACCCAGTGAACAGTTAGAAAACCACAATATAAAAGAAATATATTAAGAAATCAGAGACCAAAAGCCAGTATTCACTTCTCCCACGTGTGTTCCTTAGTCACTGATCCATATAATCAATTCCTTCCTTTTAACTCTGACTCAATACGTCTTTTATTATTTTTGACAGTGACCTAACAAGCAGAAGAATAGACTTTTCCAGCTTTGTCTGCAAGCCCAGAAGGCTGCTAACATAGTCCTTGAATTTAGGAGCTACAAATGCACATCCCAAAGACTGAAAAGGTGCTAGAAGCCAGTTCTGCACCTCCTAGGTGTATTCACCACAGGAGTACTACAAAACTGTGGATATCTGCCAGCATTTCCAAACAAAAAGAATCACTGGCTGGCAGGGGGGAAATGATGACATTTAAAATTCATAGATTTGGGGGTAAAAGTAATGTAAAAGTCAGGGCTACATACACTCAAAAATTCACAAAAACAAGACATTTTACAACAAATTCCACTGATGTTAGCTGAATCCAACTGCAAGAAATAAAACCATGTCACTGAAAACTATGAAAACTTAGCAAAGGTGGTTTTCAGGGCCACAAGATCAGAGTGACCTCAGGGGACCACTGGCGACACTGCATGGGGGAGCCGAGACTCCACCCATCTCTCCATATGCCTTCCCTTTAGCCTTCATCCATCTATGCAAGGAAGCCCAAATCCTCCACAGCTTTCACTCTTGCTTCCTCTCTGGAACTTAGAACCTTCTGAAGCACCTTCACACAGAGCTTGCACTGGTCTGCTAATAAAGGAGACCTGGCACGGCCTTGAAGAATACCACAGTAAGCAGCGCCTAGAGCCCCTCACTCTTGTTACTCTGAGAAGGAGCAAAAGCAGCTCCCTGGTGCTCAGAGAATGGAATCACACATGTTAAATACTGTTACATACTGATACTGTTAAATACTGAATCTTAGTTTCGGGTTGTAGGCTACACTGTTAGAATCAGAGAGCTGCTACAGTATATGGCCTACAGGCTGGCACCAGTGCCAATATATATCATGATAACAGGCACATTGTGCACATAAGCCCACATATCCCATTTCTGTTTTCTGCCAGCCCTGAATTTTTGCTGCATGTTCTCAGGAAAGAAAACAAGTCTTTATAAAAGTCAGACTTCTGTGTATTTATTATGAGTCTGCATGGGGATCTGAGGAAGAAGCCTTAATGTGGTTATGAAAAAAACAGTCAACGAGCGAAGAACTAAATCATCTATTTAAAGCTATCATGAAAACACGAGTCACTCAGACAGGCGAATCCACAACTCAGATAGAAACCACCTGATGAGACTGTGTGCAACTATATAGGGCCAGACAACATGCATCCCAAGGTACTGTGGGAGCTGGCTGACATGGTCACCAAGCCACGCTCCGCCACATATGAAAAGTCACAGCCATCAGGTAGAATCCCAGAGACTGGAAAAAGGGAAACATCACTCCCATTTTTATGAAAAAGGAGAAAGAAAGACCCAGGGAATTACAGTGAGCCTTATGTCTGTGTCTGGGAAGATCATGGAACACATCCTGCTAGAAGCTACGTTAAGGCACATGTGAGACAAGAGGTAAATGTGAGACAGCCAGCATGGATTCACTAAGGGCAAAGCATGACTCACCAATCCAGTGGCCTTCTGTGATGGAGTGATGGCATCAGTGGACAACGGAATGGCAACCTGAAGTCATCTACCTGGATTTGTGCAAGGCATTTGACAGGGTCCCACCCCACACCGCATCCTTATTTCTAGATTGGAAAGATATGGATTTGAAAGGCAGACTATTCAGTGGATAAAGAATTAGTTGGAAGTTGTTGTACTTAACAGCTCTACATCCATGCGGAGGCTGGTCATGAGAAGTGTCCCTCGGGGGGTCCACTGTGTTACTGGTTCTGTTCAACATCTTTATCAATAATAGAAAGAACTGAGTGTAACCCCAGCAACAAAATCAGACCCAAGCAGTGCAGTTGATACAAAAGAAGAAAGGGATGTTATTCGCTGGGATCTGGACAAGTCTGAGAAGTAGGCACTCCCCTACTCAATGAGATTCAACAAGGCCAAGCATGAGGCATTGCACTTGGGTCACAGCAATCCCAGATGTGTATAGACTGGGAGAGCTCCCTGAGAGGAGCTCTGCAGAGAACTTGAGGTTCTGGTGGATGAAAAGCTTGACGTGAGCCAACAGTATGCTCTTACAATACAGAAGACCAACTGTATCCTAGGTGGCACCAAAACAGGAGCAGCTAGCAGAGCAAGGGAAGAAATTTTTCTCCTTATCCCGACCTCATGAGGCCACACACGGAGTACTGCATACAGATATAGTCTGATAGTGATAGCATAAAAAAGAAAGGCTTTAAACTAAAAGAAGAGAGATTTGTATCAGATTTTAGGGGAAAATTTTTCACTCGGATGGAGGTGAGGCACTGGAACAGGTTGTTCAGAGAAGCTGTAACTGTCCCATCCCTGGAGGCATCCAAAGCCAGGGATATTGGGGTTCTGGGAAGGCTAATCTATTAGACAGCAACCCTACCTATGGCAGGTGAGTCCAGCTTCAAAGTCATTCTATGATTCTATAAACTCTTTTTTTTTTTTTCCAGAAGTGCCCAGTTCCATGCAAATGTTACCTACATTTACTTGCTCTGTATTTTAATGAAGTCTCTAATTGTGGGCTTTCAAAATGGCTGTATTCAGTTTTGGGTCTCTCACTACAAGACAGACATCAAAGCCCTGGAGCATACCCAAATAAGGGCAACAAAGCTGGCGAAAGGTTTGAACATAAGTCTTCAGAGAAGAGGATAAGAAAACTGTGATTGTTTAGTCTGGAGAAAAGGAGGCTCTGGGGAGAACTTGTCACCCTCCACAACTGCCTGAAAGGACGTTGTAGCGAGGTGGGTTTGTCAGACTCTTCTCCCAGGCAAACTAGTGATAGGAGATCTATTGGCCCTTAGTTGTAGCAGTGGCAGGGAAGGTACAATTGGGATATTAGGAAAAATTGCTCCTCAGGAAGAATGACGAGGTATTGGAATAGGCTGCCCAGGGAGGTGGAAGAATCACCATCCCTGGAAGTTTTCAAGAAACATGTAGACGTGGCACTGACAGACACAGGTTTAGCAGGCATGGTGGTGATGTGTTGATGGTTGGACTAAATGATCTTAGAGCTCTTTTCCAGCCTTAATGATTCTACAAAATTAACATTCCAGTGATGTTTTCTGAACATCACTTTACTCCACAGTTTGATGAACAACTCCAAAACAAAGTGGGAACAGGTGCTTAAATATTTTCCTTTAGGCCAGGAGGACGTGGCAGGCATCACTATAAGCTCATAGCCTTTCAACAACAGCATAATAAATAGAATAGAAAAGACAGTGAGTATCTAAAAAGTCTGAGTTACTCAAACAGAAATAGACAGAACCAAGAAATGTAGCGAGAACTTGCTGGCTTTTTTTTTTTTAAAAGCATAGATACTGATCCAAATAGGAAAAACAAGAACTAATATAGCAGCATTCTGAAGAATTTCATCAACAGTACTAGTAGTGCTAGAAAAGACAGAGGTGAATACCTGCTTTGCAGTTGATTTAATAAATGAGATCAGAATAACAAATATGTAAAATCCATTCACTCAGCACTAGATTTTGTACATCCTCAAACCATGCTTTGACACTCTTTCAGTTTAATATTATCCCTGGAGTCAAGAATTACACATATTTGCTTTCAATCTCTAGTAAATTGAGACAAGTCACAACCTTTCAAAATATGCCTTTGAGTACCAGGATAGAGATAGATCACGTCCATCACTTTTCTTTGCAGTATTATAAAACAGTATGATACTCTCTATCACATAGTAAACTCAGGCAATATTGTACTACTGTGCTATTTATTATCAACTAGAAAAAAAAAGTTAAAAATAAACCTAAGCAGTTGCTAGAATATCATAGCAAGCTGGACTCTTCTTTAAATGCTAGACATTTCTGCTTCTAATATAACCCACAAAATAAGGGTTTTATAATCCCAAATCTTTATCTTCAAGCAAAACTTCTCAAGAAAAGATCCACATTCTAATACAACAGAAATAAGAACAAGTTGTACTGCACTCCTGGCAAAGCCACATTTTGTGAAAGTTGTTTTCCCATCTTTATTTACAGTTTCTACGCAACAATCTTATGTAAATAAGTCTTCATCTGAAGCCACTGCAAAGTGCACTCCTCACATGTTAAACATGTTAAAAAACAGGATGAACAAAATTCAAAATGGTATCTGAAGATAAATTTCTGCATCACAGAAAGTGAAACCAAAGTTACTTGCTTCATCTCAAGTCAGAAACAGAGTAACAGAGGTCACCAGTACCACCTGTGAAGCTGGCAATGCCACTCCAAAGCTGAAACAAATTTATTGTATTAAGCATGAGCTTATGAGAAGAAACTAAGGTTCAAAACATTTTAGGATGAGAACCTGGAAAGGGTTAAATAATACATGATTCAACTTCAAGAGGAGGATGGCTGATACTTTGAAATGCGAAGGTCCTGATCTCAGCTGACACAAAGCTTAAAGCATGTGCACGGAATAGGGTGAGCTGCAAACACCACATCTGGTTGCTCTTCTCAGTTTTAACGTGAATCACAATTACCACTGTTCTACCTCATCCAGCCTTGCAGAGATCAGCATTTCTTCCAAAGCCTTTGGTAATTCTGCCTTGCTTTTCCATCTATATCAGTGATATATATCTACATACATTTTACTTCATTTAGATTGAAACAACAACATACCAACCTACCTAAATATAAAATAAGACTGAATTACTATAAACATCTCACATTTTATAGCCAGCCCTTCACTCTAATTACTATATCTAGCTTGCATCCCAGAAGGACAAGTTTTGTGGGATGGGTGCAAAGATTAAGAACATGAGTCTGTTTTACTATGGAGTTGATAATGTTTCTGAAGAACTTTTTCATTTAAAAAAATGCAACAACAGCACTAGACAGTCTAATCAGCCTTCACATGTTTCTAGAGCATTCAAATGACCTTTAGAAATTTGACAAAAAGAAATGCCCTAAGGAGTTAGAAATTGACTTGATTGTAGGTGACTCCTCTTAAACATCTGAGAGGTTAAGAAAAGTCAGAATGATAAACTTATAGTTGTATAGCACGCACCTCTTTCTCCTTGATACCTCCCTCAAAAGGGAAAAAAACAATCCTGTTAACTAATATTCCATTTAAAAAGCTTCAATCTCCTGGTTTGTGATGTCAGTTTTTAAGCAACAGAATCCCTACTCAAAAGGGAACAAAACATCATGCAGGTGACTAAGGAGAGGTAAGTCTTGAGCTACATGGAATAGAAAAGCATTTTAGCCAAGCATTTCAGCTTAATAACTCTGCATTATTCTTTAGATTAAAGAACAGTTCAACAAAAATCCTGAAATGCATTTTGCAAACTCTCTTCTTTGCTGTTTGTGTAATACATAACTGCCATATACAATGAAAAAAGGCATATCCACGCATCTTGGAATCCAGTTAAAATGGAGGAGGAATCACTGATTCATATACCACTTGGACACTAGTTTTTGTTGTTGTTGTTATTCAGATCAAGACAGATTAGACAGATTCATTTTAACTGGCAACATATGATGCTGATGTCATAAAAGTTTTTTTCTTCATTTTATAAAAAATGCTTTCAACAATTTAGCTACTGCCAAGTAATTACATTGATAAACTATGATGATTATCCAACTGTTTCTGATGATTCTGAGGTTAGACATAACCATTTCAACATAGAGTTATTGCTCAAAGCTGGCAGAAATTGTTACATGTATAGCACAAAGAAGAAGTATACAAAATTGCTCAGTCAGTGCTTCCAACCAGACAGAAGAAACACAGAAGGAAGCTAGTTGAATTTTAAATTCTCTTTATTGAAAACTCAAACTTTACTGAAAAGAAGGAGGAGGTAGGAAAGGCAGAGGAATTTGGGAAGGATACACCAGGATATACAAGGTACGTCACTGTGTATAATAACATAGTATAGCAGTAAGTTTATCTCCATTTCTGAAATACCTAAAACTGTACTAAACAAAATATTGATCTTTCATTACCCAAAACACGCTGCTCCTTGAAGATCAGCTAGCTGCATGCATTTGCACAAACACCTACACAAACACATGAAGAACTGAGTGTAGAATTCACCAGACGTGAAGTTGTAGGATATTTTTCCAAAAGCAACTGAAACAGCTTCATTCCTCTTCAGTGCTTTCACTCAAAACACTTAATGGGGTAGCAGTATGAACTATAGTTACTATTCTCCAAGAAGCAACAGAAATGGAAACAAAAAAGAGCTCTATTTCTCTGTTTAAATAATAAGATGTGACTGAAAACTTTTTATAATACTGGTTTAATTTTAAAGAAAGGAGAGACATTTTATTCATTAGAACTATGCAGATTCAAAGAACTTATACAAAGACTCGTTATGGGTTCATCTAAGCAAGAATGACCAGAATATCACCTTTTTATTATTACGATTTTTAACTACCGGAGTTCTAAGGAATAATCACTATCTTCACAGAACTGCACAAAATCTAGATCTAAAATTAATGTTTAATTAGGGAAAATAAGTACCCTTGAATGAGAAATCATTTTTCCACCTACAACCTAAGTTGTACTGGAAGTAGTGTTTCTGAGATCAGTAAAAGTAAAATGAGATAATTTACTTTCCAATGAAAAACACATACAAAAAATTGATTTTATTGATTTTCATTATCTTTTTATTGTTTCTTATCATCTTCCACTCTGATAAACTACCAAGTGTAATTATTTTCAGCTACTGAAAACTATATGGACTCCCTTGCTCTGAACTGTTTCTTAGCCAAGAAACAATGTGGTGAAAACATCTGTGCTGGTAGTCACGCAAAGAGCAAGGTGTTAATTTACATGCATACATTCTGTGAAGAACTAGGAACTCATCCTTGGTTCTTGAAACTAGATAGGCTTCAAACCACATAGAGTTCAGTCAAAAACAAAATCAAAACATAACTCAGTAATTTCCTTTAAAAACCTTCCTATTGAACATTTCACTTACAAAAGCTTGGAAGCTGCTGTGCCAATCACTATGCTTATTCCATTTTGTGTCTGTGCACTCCTCAGTAGTTAAATACACACTTTCCCAACCCAGCTTAAGAATTGCTAATTGCTTTGGTTTTATATACACATAATTTGAATAAGATGACACCCATACAAATCCAAACCAAGTAAACTTTCCATGTTAATTCCTTTGAAGTAATCCTTCACCTTGTAGAAACATAGTACTGCCTTTCCTCTGTTTCATTTGATTATGCTGTAAAGGCAAAATATTTTTTGCCCCTCACTAAGCTTTGCTTCTGAAGGAGACCAAAGGTGGCAGCCAGTAGGTCAAATAATCTCAACACTTATTTTCAGCCTGCTAGGAAAGTAATTTTACTGCCAAATGCACGGAGCTCAAGTATTTTTAGAACAAGTTTATTTCTATTTTCTGTAACTAGTGAAAAGGTTTGTTTGGAAAAGCTTAAATATGCCAAATATTTCATTCATAAGAGTACTTGTAAAGTTTGACTTGGGTATATTAATATGAAAGGGGTAAGAAATCTAGCAACTAGAAAGCATGCTACAGAAATTTTCCTGGACAGAAATTATGGTTAAAAAAAAAAAGACCTTCAAGATACAGCACTGTGAAATTAAAGTACCTTATAAGCAAACCCAGAATTAACAGCTTTTTATTTAGATCCTTCATGACTGCAAAGATGACTGCTTATTCTTCTCTGTTAAAAATATCTGCTTGTTTTCGAAAGGAAGGAGCAGAATTTGAACAAATGATTTTCTTGAAGAGTCACACAACAGTTTCCTGTAAATCCTAAGCTTCTTTGAACAAATTTCACTCATTTGATTCCCAAATTCATTAGACAGGACTTCTGGATCATATTAAAGCTACGTACATTAGGCTAATAGCTCTCCACAGCCTACACAGGTAACATAACATTTAGAGAACTCACACAGACACTTTTTCCCCCCCCGAGCTTTCTACCCTTATCCTCTCCACATCAGAGGACTTTTGCATTGCATAACAGCACATTAAAAATATGCGAAAAATTGTTTGCACATTCTAACTGGTCAGTATTACATGGAAGACTAAAACCTAGAATAATTTCAAAGAGATGTTGCATTTGCAACAATGAAATGTTGCAGTGCAAGCAGCAGAGACAGAACAGGCAACAAATGCGTTGCAAATCACTGGAAACAGAAGATTAATGAAAAACTGTACATCTACAGGTGAAGTTATGACCAAAAAATCTTGATATTTTAAACATATCATATGCATTGTCACAACATATGCTTCCATGAAGAAAAGTCTTAGTCATTTAACAGAGTTATATACAGAAGTTAAGATGATAGGAAAATATACTGATACTTCTATGCAGGACACCGCTGGTAACAGTGGACCAGAATCACAGCACAGACAACTGACATAATTGTCAGTACATAGCCCCTACATTAGAAATACAACCAAAGACACAGTTCCTTCTATTTTTCAACAGTTTAGTTTAGAATACTGAAATTGAGAAGACTTGCTTCATACCCAGACAATTCTATGAAAAAAATGCATGACTTCTTCAATAGGGATTTGAGTTGTCAGAATTATTTTTTAGCTTGCTTGATGGTGATGAACATTCTGGACAACAAGTCTGATGTGACCAGAAGTTGGGCAAAAAAGAATATTTAACTTTCAGCCAAAGAGTGATGGAACATTATAAATGCCACAGCAGCCCAACTGCTAGCAGATCCTACTAAGGACAGAGTCCTGAGAAGGATCTAGGAGTACTAGGAGTACTGGGACATACAGAGCCTCAGTGATAAACTGAGTTAAATACAAAGAAAATTAAAACCTATGCCAAACTTCATAGTTTGTGTAAGGCTCATTCTGATGTCTGGCTTCAAGAGGTAACTCTTCCTAACAGCACTGTCCACTAAATGCATAACAATATTAACTATCAATTGCGTAGCATGTTACTGAACTGACATTGATCAGGACAACACTACTGAACCCTATTTAGAGGGCTTTATAGTAAAATTACTGAATCCACAATCCTTTGGAATTAAATTGTGCTAAGATTCCAGATTAAGTGAAAAAAACATTACCAGAAAGTCATCAGTTACATGAAACATCTCTGCTGTGTTGCTTTATGTTTTTACCTGAGTAGATTTATCTTTCATACATGAAGGGTAGTGTACGTGCGGATCACGTGGCCACTGTCCTGTGAGGTAAGGTCCTGTAATTGTGTCCAAAGAAGAAGTTCGCCTTATGGTACCAGAAGTTCTGATTTGCTGGGATTTTGGCCTGTCCACTGTGGAAAATCAGAACAAAATTAACAAAAAAAGTCAGGCTACATTTGACATGAAATGTTAAAAGCTAGCTATGACAGACAATGGCAAGAACATATCAGAAGCATTTGTCTAAATGCTAAGCCAAGAAGAATGCCATTACATCAACCCAGATAACATCAGACAAAGGGAAAAAAATACAGAAGGGAAAACTTAGTTACAAAAAACACCACAATGTGTTTGTATCAGCAAAGAACAAGGCTACCTGTGTGATACATTTTCATCAAAGAAAATAAACAAACATGGTGATGATGCAACTCAGGAAAGCCAGATGTCTTGAATAAGAAAGCATAACATAGTATCAGTTCAGGTTTTTATTTATTCAAGTCAGCTTGCTTAGCTGCACTGACACTAAAATACAAACCCTGACAAGAAGGATGACTCTCAAGAAAATACACACCAGATTTCTTGTTTTCATGTATTGCATCCCATATTGTTTACAATATCTCAAACAGGCCTAAGCAAGCCAGAAGCCTGTGGCTGTATCTTGCCCTGATATCGCTCAGGTCAAGGCAACTACTATGTTTGCCTTCAGTCATCACAGTGCCTACAGTCTTGTATTCCTCTCCCTGTACACTTAGATCATGGAATACTTCTACATTTCATTTGTAAAGCAAAAAGTACAGTGATTCATGAGATTGTTCCTTCCCACGTCAGAATTTTATGGCAAGCTCTCTGGATCATCTTGTTTTGTCCTTTAGGCAAAATTACTTCATATATTCATTTTCTAGACTTTACATAAGCCAGTCTAAGCCCTACATTACAGCTACTGTCTATCTTGCTCACCCCCACTGAAGGAGGTTTGCAAGTGAAATTACTTTCAAAACAGTCACATGCAATGCAATGATCTGACCCATCAAAATCCTGTTTGCTGCTCAAAACTTGACAACACTTGTTTGTACACTTTTCTGAGGCCAAACAAGGTCAAGGATCTCCAAATGCATTTTCTCTTGTTATACTGTCTAAGCATCAAAAGCCAAACTCCATCACCAATGCTTTACATAGCACTAACACAATGACTAGGGTATGCCTTGCACTAATACAAGAAAGTATAAGCCCAAAAACATATACAATCAGAGCATTAACTGAGGTCTACGCCCTGTCTTACAGCCAGAGGAAAGGCAACAGTACGCCTTACTTTGCAAGCCCACAGAGTTCCATTACAAAAGGAACAGAAAGTAGCACCACCAAAAGCTACTGTATTTTTTTTCCATGGCAATCTTGGAAGTGAACTGCAGGACACTTTGTAAAGCCCTAAAGCTAAGCAAATGAAAGTCCAAATCTTTTAAGCACCCACCACTTTCCAGTATTTATTGAATCACAGGAAATAAACTGAGGACACAGTTCCTCAGCTGCATAAACCAACAAAACAAAGCTACCACTAATGTAATGCCAACTCAAGTGCTGTTTGCTCCTTCCATATACACCTTGGGATGGCACAAGGAGATGCATGAACCCATAGGACAGTGATAAATTGAGTTAAATACAAAGAAAATTAAAACCTATGCCAAAAAAAGAGTCATAAATACATAGTTTTCACCATTAGAGGAAGAGTTGACAGAACATATGGGGCAGAAAAAAACCACAGGGGAGCCAGGAAGAACAGGGCTGCAACAGTGCTGTGTTCTATTAACTGGCTTGAGCACTGAGGGAAGCCCGCTCAATATTCACAAGTTTCAAAAATTACTCATGTTTCAGACTATACCACATCTAACAGCACTCAGAGTATGAACGGATTTCACTACAGTAGTAGGAAGTCAGAACAATTGTTTTCTTTTTCAGTGACGTGAGATGCTTCATCTCAAAAAGAACTCTGCACTGCCTCCAGAACAAATAATCTTAGGAATACAGTACTTAAGTATCATGTTACTTGAAAAAGTAAGCTACAAATAACAAAAGCAAGACATACGCTTATAGGAAGGCAAAATACCTCATGCATTATGTAAAATATGCCATAAGTTTTAATGGTATGTATTTAAGGGCTTTTGCTAGACCTTTCTTGCAATAAATGATTTCACATAAAATGACACAAGGGCCCACTTGAATACTACAGCTGGTAAAATTCCGAGTGATCATACCTCCCAGCAGGAATCAGCTAACACAAGCTGCGTGAAATTATGGTTCTGCATGCTGCATCAACAGCCAAAAGAATTCCAACTATATCACCTAGAACAACTGAAAAAAGGTTCCCACTTCTCTGCCAGCAAAACATAATTCAGTACAACTAACACATGACAGTACTTTCAAAAAGGATGTAGGGTTCAAATAAAACCATCTGCTACTGCTCTAAAATGAAGAGCTTTCCTCCCTACCCAACGCAGAGGCAGCTAACCTGCACATAATCTCAAGCCATGACCACAGGCTGTTCTGGCTTAAATAACATGCTCTGCCATGCACGCAATAAAGCAAATTACCTGCAGAAAAGGAGCAAGACTGAAAGCCAGTATCAGTACCATCCTGAAAACTGCATCAGCTAAATCCAAAGCTCACTGATCAGCATCTTTTCTTCCCATGTCTCTTTCAGTACCTAGCAGACACAGCTCAAATTTGGCCAAAGCTCTTCCACTCACATCTTGGCATGGATACATCCAGCTCCAAAACACTAAAAATATCTTGAGAACTTCTCAGATGATAGATCCCACTCAAGTACAATGAAAAACATGAATTAAAAACAAAACTCATTCATCCCTAAAACCAGAAGTATTGTCATCTCATTACCAATGTCACCTGACTGCAAAAGCCTTCTACCAAAAGGCTAATCTTTTCTTCAAAACTCATCTGTAACTTCAGTGACCAGCCCAGTTATGATACCAAAAAATAACACTACAGATCTCCACAGTACAGGTGTGACAGTTTCATGATATGTTTTTTTTCTCTTCAGTTTAGTCACTGATGCTCTGCAGAACCTGCTGGTTCACCTTCAGGGCTACTAATGAAATGAGTTCCAAGCTTGAGACTCATTGACAAGAATTTACCTAGGAAATCAATGCTAACTTCCACAGAATTTTGTCCAAATACACTCAACACATGAGGCCTGCAAGATTCTTGACTCACTTGGAGTGATGTGATGCACTCCCTTCAAAAGGCCCAAAATTAAAGTTCTGCTAGGTCTGGCTAGAAGTAGATGTTTACACCAGAAACCACAACACAAAGGAGAATGAGTCACATCTGGGACATTCCTACTGGAGACGACAAGTTTACAGCAATTTGCAATACCAGTAATTCAGAAGTGCCTGTGTTTGGCACTTTTTAAATAATGAAGTACGCAGGAACACAGCACAGGAATAGAAATTGTGACTTAGAAATGGAAATAGGAATGGTGACCCACACTAACTACTGAGGATGGCAGCCCAACACTCAGGTCACGTGATGACAGTAGCCACTATTACTCATGACTACTCAAAACATTTCTACTCCAAATCCCTCTCTTCTGCTACACCTTTTCCAAGCACAATACCTTTCCACACATTTGTTCTTTCTTGATTTCAAACTCATCTACTTGGTACTACAGAAGTAGACTTTCAGATAGAAGAGGAGCAATGGCCTTTGAAGATGCTGGTTAGGTTCTTCTCAGCATGTTGTTTGGTTGAGTATATACTGATACTGTACTGACTCCTAACATACATTCAATGGCAGTTCCCATTCTGACTATGCAGGTAGATGGACAAACCAATGCGTATTTATTTTCAGAATTTGTCTCTATTGGCATTGTGAGGGGAAAAGACTGAATAACAGGGGATTTAGAAGCTAATTAAAAAAAAAAAACCAACACCATTTTATCTTCCCTCTCAGGAAGGCTTTTCTCTTGTAACTAGAGCCAAAAATCTCTCAAGAAGAGGATTAGTGAGAGATTTGGGGTACCCAGAAATTTTACTCCACAGGATAGATCTATAAGCTCAAAAGACATTTCCCAGTTGCCAGTGACTGACAGACTTGTTCCTGAACAAATC
The DNA here is from genome assembly GCA_028571105.1 of Tragopan temminckii. Classification (NCBI taxonomy): domain Eukaryota; kingdom Metazoa; phylum Chordata; class Aves; order Galliformes; family Phasianidae; genus Tragopan; species Tragopan temminckii. The sequence goes on from JAOWBP010087679.1 coordinate 17,351, forward strand.
TGCAGACTTGCTGACCTACTGTATTAGCAGCTCAGAGAGGTGCAGAACAACAAGCGTGCTGTTTGCCACGTGTGGTTCATTTAAAATAACCAAAAATAGGATTTTATATATTTTTATTATAGCAACTCAAAAAACACCCTAGTATGCAGCTAAATGTGTAAAATATGATTTTTGCGTTATTAATTTTAATTTACAGGAGGAATACTATAAACAGTTTGATCACTTTAACAGCTTAAAACAAAGCAAAATAGTTTTTTCCAAACATTTAAAATGCACTATAGTGTTTTGCTTCTAAGGGAATACGACAAGAGTCATTTCAAGTTATTCTGATCCATTAGAAACAATACCATAATTTCAGCTCCCTATCTGTATTATGCACACCACATCGTTTTTTTTATTTGACTGTTCTGAAGTTTCCATTTTTAGAAACTGATACTAGATGACTAAAAACGAGCTGAGATGACATTATGAAATAACTGCTCTAAATAGACAGATACAATTAACTCCAATTTCTTCTCATCACTCATAACACTGAACTGACCAAAAAAAGGAGGTACAGAACAGCATCACGACCTACCCCAGTCTCCAACAACCAAGCTGAATGCAGTCCACAGGTCTCATACCTGCCATTCAAAGTAATCCAGCAGCTCAAGGGCCAAGCTGACAGAGGAAGCTGTGACATAGAGCATGAGAGTAAGCATGGCCATGCCAGACAGAAGAGTCGCAGAGATCCAGGTCCATGAGCAATGTGCTTTCTACATCATGGATTTTTCAGAAGATGTAAAAATTATGGAGCCCTTCTTCCACATATAGCACTTCACAGCTTAGTAGTTAAGTCAATGTCTTTTGTGCATCATGAGGTTTAAGAGAATTCAAACTGAACTGCATGAAACAGCAATTATATCAATATAAGAGGTAGCTTATAATGAAGAAACAAACAAAAATAGCTTGGCTTTTCAAAGGAAAATTGTAGACAAACACCCACAGTAAAACTATTTGGAATCAAATGTTTGAGTTATCTTCTACAGCCATGACTAAGGAGCCTAGAAAGGCAATACGCGTTCTGATCAGTCACTGAATCCAGTGTGTAGGTCAAAGCACCTCCCCACCACAAAGGCCTGATGCATGACACCTCAAGACCATACAACTCCTTCCATATGTTTGCACAGGAAGGCTCAGTGCTTGGATGTAGTCTCTACCTCACGTCCCTACTGCACCTAACTACAGGTCAAACAAAATGTGACTTACATGTATTTTTCCTAAGTCAGATTCCATTCAGAGCAAAACACTATTTAAAAACCAACATTATCCCTAGAGATCAAGCATAGAAAGAAAGCTCTGAGTACGAAGAGTAAACAAACTATAAGGAAGAAAGTTTTAGCCCTCTAAAGCCAAGTTATTCTTCTCACAAAGATTAAAGCTGGCATAAAGTGCCTAAGCATTTAAGATCACAAAAGCCTGCTTTGTTCAACAGATGTAACGTATGCATTTGCATTCTAATAGGACTCTGAAAAGTAAATTAAAACCCTCATTTTTATATGTTCCAGATTTTCAGAATGCATTTTTAAGGTTTTATCATTTCAGATGTAAATGCTATGCAAAGACCTAAACTTACCCGATTTTATTAAATGATGCTACTTCAAACATATTCCTACTTTTGGAAGTGAAAGCAAAATTGAGTAGAGCTCAGTGGCTAAACACTAGGGAAGCACAAAACTATTAGCCACTGGTCACTTCTGCAGGTGAAGGGAGAATATTTTCTTCATTTTAGTTAATTTAGATCAGCTGAATGATAGAAGTATCCAATATTGAGAAATAAACTACTGGGAGCCCAAAAAAGAGCACTAAAGCTGCTCTTTCTACTTCTGGTGTACTAAAAATTAAAGTCTTGAATGAAATTATAAACATATGGCATTCATTCAGAAAATGAAGATAATACAACGTTTGTTGAACAAACTGGATTATTCTGAGGGGATTTTTTTTTTCATAATACATAATTTAATGAAATGCTTTGGAAAGGTGAGGGTTTTGTATATGTTTAATTCCACTTTCTTTCAAAATGCAGCCAGACGTTATTCTGAGTTGAAAAAACAAACACTGTAAAAAGTTAAAAGGCATTTATCACCATTGTCACAATGAAAATTCACAAAACTGTTATCACTATTATCATCCTCATCACCACTGACCAGAGACAGAAAGCACTTTCCTAGCTAGAGATATTTATATTAAGCAAGAATAATATTTTCCTTTAAAAAATTACTGAAAAATAGAAAAGTAAAACCAGATTAATGCATGGAGCTCCAAAACATGTGCAGCACCTCAGACAGTGTCTCAGCAGGTTGCTCACTCTGCAAGACTCGACCTGCGCCCAGTACTTCTTCATGCTGGCAGCCAGAGATCCCACCATCACCAACTCTACCCTCCAGCATTTTCCAACACCGCAAAGGGGAATTAAACTTTACCTCACATACATAAACACATATTTTAGACTTTCAAATCTCACATTGTTTCTGTTATTTTGATTACCAAGCTCCTTCAACTTTTGCTGCATAACCTGCATGCTAATTAAATCTCTCAAAATTAATCTACGGTTCCATCACCCTAGCACTGAAATTTGCCTAAACAGATTAAGATCTATTTCCTGTGCAGAAAATAATTTCTCCTACAAAAGCTGTGAAGTGCTATATGTGGAAGAAGGGCTCCATAATTTTTACGTCTTCTGAAAAATCCATGATGTAGAAAGCACACTGCTCATGGACCTGGATCTCAGCGAGTTTGGAAAACTCATTTTGCACTTCAATGTTTCTCACTGCTTTCCACTATCCCTCAGAATTTGCTCTGATGTTGGACATAAAGCAGAAGTTAAGCCGTCGATCTCAAAAGTTCACAACTGGACTTCATACTTTCCATGTTTTAAAAATACAACTATATATCGGCTCTTCTCGCATTTATAAAGTCACAGGTAAATATAAAAGCCTGAGCAGGCTTTTCTAGAATGTTCTAAAAGAAACCACTTAATTGATTTGATTAAAATCTATAACCTGCATCAAAACTGAGGTAATTTCTAATTCCAAATTCACAGTTCCAATAAGCCAACTGTGGATAATCACTCATCTTTTTTTTCTTGCTACAGAATAGCTTCAACTACAGTTTTCAGTTTTGGTCTTTAAGTACACAGAGACTAATTCTGTTTGGGTTTTAACTATCCTCAGTTAAGATTTTGATCAGCAACATGACGTGTTACCTTGAGTTCCTTGCACCATTTCTTTCAGGTTCTCCACAAACTCCTATCAGTGTTTTTGAGATGAATGTCCATGCAATCAGATCAGCTCCTCAACTTTTACTGATGTTTTAAAGATTCCAATATGTTTAATATTTTTCATTAAATCAGATTCTCTCCGCATTCAGAGCAACCATGTTCAGTGGAATTTATCAAACTATTTCCTTCGGAAATCTGAAACTTTACTCCAGCCTTACATATCATTTACTTTTTGCAGGATTTTGTTTTGCTGTATATGCATGTAAATCTGAACAACTAAAGAAGGTCTAGCTGTAAAAAAACTAACATCTAACATCTACAGTATCCACTGCTTCTGTTCAGCCACGTTCTGAGTTGTCAGACTCCACAATTACTATCTTAGAGGCTTTTGTTTTAATCATTTTTGCAAAAGATCTCTCCACTTCCTCCAACTCTACATAAAACATAACAAGCACCACTAGATAAAATCACAAAACTCCACAGAATAATCGTAATAGGCTAATTCCCTCCCTAGAAGTAATTACGATAGATGTATACAACCATGTTAAAATGAGTATTACAAATAAAGCAAGGACTGCATCCTTCAGTACACAACTTGGTTTGAAAATATGAATTCTTCTGTTTCTATAGTAATGCCCAAATCCGCTTCTTTCATAACCTGGCAGCTTCCCAACTTCTGTGTAAACCAAAGTTTTATTCTGCATTCTTAAGCAGTTAGCTGATATTTTTAGAGTCTGTTCAAAGTCTGCTCCAGGACACTCAGCTTAAGTCTAGGTTTAATTTTCAGTGAACAAGTCAAACTCCTCACTGCTTGAAAAACAAAGTTATGATATCCTATATAACAGAAAGACTCTGGATGATACCTGACATACTGGATACAAAGGTATACACTCAACACTGCAAAATCCAGAAGGCTACACAACATACTTCCCAGCACTTCAGACTTCAAAAAAAAAGCCATCAGCTGAGCTCTGCCACAACGCTTGGAAGCAGCGTGGCTGAAACTACAGCACATACCCACAGTTCTTGCTAAGCCACTCACTGGCACCTCATCTTGGTGTCTGAATTCTGGCAACAAAGTGCAAAGTGTTAAAGCAACATTTCTGATCCAGTATGGGTTATAAAATGGAAAGCAGTTGCACCACTGCCCCAGGAACCTGTACGTTCACAGACTCAGGCATTTATATCTGCACTTACACTACTCACAAACAGCCAGTGGCTGACACGTCATATTTGGAAGAAGCAAGGTTTGCAATTATGGGCAAGTTTCTGCAGACCGGTGCTGAATCAACAGAGTTGACTAGCGACCACCTGCTGAACCAGAACCACCAAGCAAGAGCATGGTGTACTCCTGCCATCCCAAGCCTCACATGACAGATAAAGCCCATACTGTACTTTCTCCTATCAAGTGCCATTATCATATTATCAGGAAGACTCTGTTTACCTGCACAAGAACTACGTAGCCACACAACTTGATATACTCAAAATATCCTCTTGGCGTTATCCTGAAAAAGCCTTGGTACCCTGTTCATGGACTAAGGCAAAAATAATTTAATCATTTCCCAATCAAGTGGTTACCATGACTGAAAACAATTTCAAAAAACAGACTTATACTTACTTAAAATAAAGTGTTAAATTTATGTAGCTGGTGAAATGATTTTCAAGTTCATAGTAAGAATGCCAGCAACTTTACAATGATCAGTCAAGCAAGGAGTATTACTACATTCAGCAATATGCCTACAACTAATCTCCTTACTCAGTACCTGGTGTGAGAATGTGGGAAAGAAGGATGAATCCACCCTTGTTCAAACAGGTGACTCACAGAGTTCAAGGAACGGGACACTTCAAGTACAGTCTAAACTGGAACAATTGTGGAAGACAGTGAGAAGAGGACAATCCTATGGTAGGCTTCAGATAAGTAGAAAACCATGACAGAACTGCTAACTTTACTGAGCAAAATGAAAAAAACATTCTTCCCAAAGAAGAAATAAGATGTGCAGTTTGGGTAAAACTAGTTTCAGTTTGTATAAAACAAACTGCACATAAAAAACAGTGCTGCCAATTATCTATTTGTATTTGAGTCAGAGAATAAAATCCATTTCAAATAGTTAGTCCTCAATTTAACAATAACAGTAGCAAAAGCTAAACCCTTTTCAACAATTATGTCACAGTTTATTTTTAGGGCACATGCAACACTAAATAAGATCTAACCAATATAATATTTAGGAAAAATCTGTCATTAAAGTTTCAAAACTCTAACTTGTAACCTTTTATGAGCTACTAGGAAGCACCTATTGCCTCCAAAGCAGCAATATCTAATACAAAAGCCACTTAAGAGATCTACTACCATAAAAAACGAAAACTTTTAATCACAACCATCCTTCACAAACCAAGACTAATAGGTTTGGTTAATCCCTATTTACAAATTGTTTGTGTGGAAAACAGCTAGTGCTGGAGCTAAGACACTCACATCTAGCTTTTTTCCAGCCCAAGAAAATTAATCTATTTTTAAAATGTGACAATCAGTATTTTGGTAAGACTCAGATGTGGCTAATAAGAAGCACTGCAGATAACAATGGAGTAGGGCAGGTGAAGGTGGCATGCTGAGGATCAAATTTGAGAAGTAGTTTCAAGATTGCCAAAAAAAACATCAATGCTTTCATATATTTCCAACTGCATTTTCACTGGACAAATACATTATCTGCAAATTTTCAAACTGAATGTGCAATCAGACATTTAGCCAAAAGAAAAATTTGATTACAACTCTTTGTTAGACTTCTATAAGACCTATCTTAACAGAGAAAAATACTCCCCACTTCACAATCACACCTTATTCATGTCATCACTAGTTGTGAACAACTACTTTCACATATGAAGTACAGGAAGAGGACTATTAGGTCAAGAATCCCTGGCAAGCACCTTGAGAACTCAAGAAGAAATGCAACCACTTCTATCAAACCAGACTGTTGCATAAACTTCACAAAAATATCAAATATCCCACTAGTTTTATGGGTTTATCTTTTTCGTTAATGTCTTAATAAAAGATATTTTTAAAAAGTATTCTTAGTTGTACAATCAACTATGTATTTTATACACAGACCAGGACAATTTCTCCTCACTCAATGCAGCTCAAGCAAGCCAAAAGATTGGACTCTCATGGCATAAGAGAAGAGTTCGGATCTCAAGATCGTACTTGCATAACTGGGAGAAAAGGAACAGACTCCCAAGAGATCATGTATTTCAGTTCCAAGTAATTCATGGATGGGATCCCAGCTTCAGAAAAGAATTGGAGACTGACTTGCTATTCAGAAAGATTAACATTACATACTACCATGATACTTCATGTGATACCCATAGTGCAAAAGTATCAAACTGTGATACGTTTCAGTACCTGTCAACCATTTTCAAGCTGGAAAATTTAATTCCTGATTCAAAAATAACACAACTAATAAAATAAACCAAGCCAATCGTGAACTTCAGTCACATCATTACGGAAAAAATAAAGCACAACTGAAGACCAAACTAATTTTTAGGGAGAAGTATATAGCATATAAAGGAGTAAGTACATTCATGTTCCTTCACTGTAATCGCTCATGAAAATGCTGAGAAAAAGAAGGAAGGAATAATCTTAGGTTCATGAGTTGCTGTGGATGTAGTCCTTCTAATGATGAGATACAAATACTATTTTACTTGCCTAAAAATGCCTTGGGCCATTGTTAATGCACTTTAGGATTACACTGGAGACAGTGTTGAAAGAAAGTAAACGACGCATTTAGATATTAACATTAAAACAAAATGGTCATCATTAACACAATTAACTATCTCAAGTCTAGAGACCAATTTTCCAGTTACATATCTTCAGAATATTGTCTGCTTTTCACCAAAAAAAGGTACTTTAAAAAATGCTACTCAACACATTAAACTCTAGCATATTAATTTTGTTGAATGTATGCTAAGTCCAGGGAAAACCAGCTATTGCATCAAGTGTTGGCAATGCTTTTCTCTACATAGGACATGGCCAACTGGCTTAAACAGGATCTTTCATTTTTCACTATGAAGAAACACTATAGCCTTCTTCGGATGAAAATAATTACTCAATTGATAAAGTACCATAAAAAAAAATTTAACGTTAACTGAAGCATCAAGAAGCATGTATTTCCAGTAAGTTTCACATTGTTACAGCTATTTCTTTCAAGTTTGAGTTGAACAAAGATTTCAGTATTACTGCATCAGTTACTTTTCTCTCCTATGATTTACACCTAGAGTAGCTGCATAAATCCCACTTCAGAGTAACTACCTCTCTGTTATCAATTTTAGCAGTATAGCAAAGCTCAACAACTAATCTGCAAGTCCGTATTTAGCAAACACCAGTGATGTTCTCATGGTTCTACCATAGATTCTTTTGATCCACACTACCTGAATTTTAAGATAGTCTCCATTTATCCCACTACCTTCCAGTGAAAAAAACGGACAAAAAATGGGAACAGTGATTTTCAGGAACCAAATTTTCCTATTAGCCACAGGTTTACTATGTTAATGGTAATTGCAGTTATGGGCACTAATATTTGCTTATTCCCAAAGAATAAGAATTAAGCGTCATATATATATGCCTCTTCAAAGTTCATTTGTGTAGGGGGAGAGCAGCTTTCTTAATAACTAATGCCTCGCTACAGTAGCACGGAAGTTCAACGAAGAAGAAAACACTTCTCCATTTTTTCTTTCCTGCAGCTATCTTAAACTGAAACAAATAGCTACTCTGTCTTATGCTTAAGGACATCTAATAACTGTTCTTATTTGAAGTGATGGTATTAGAACACATAACAATAAAAGTCTTCAACTTTAAAACAACTGGTTTGAATTTAACTGTTGTCTTCTATATCACCATCTTACATTCCAGCAAGAGTTATTTTGGGAAGAGAGAAGGCCAAATCTGGAGCAAAACTGGTTTGGCCATTCAATTATGGGAACACTGCTATTATTCAGGCATCAGGAAATAGGAAGCATCACAAAAATTACTTCCTTACCTACATTTGTTAGAAATAAAGGAAAGATCATCTTGATCTCTGGTATAAATGCTTATGATGCCAAAATATTGGATGGCTTTAATCCAGGATATCAAAATAGTTCTGCCTTTTGAAGTCTGAATTTTTTATTTTTAAACACTGATATCCCTTACAAGTCTACAGATCAGCAACACTGCCTGTTCTATTCCTCACTCCAACAGTCTTACCTACTAGCATAACAACTGATACACATTTATTACTAAGACCTGGGTTATGCAGATGCTCTGCATATTTTTTTAATTTTCTGACTAATGCTGGCAACTGTTCAGGAGCTATTTTGATAAGTAAAAGATATCAGGGACCCTTAACAGCCAAACTAAAGCATTTTTCACACATCCTTAAAACTAACCTCTGCTTTAAAAATCTCCTGTGGAAAAACAGTTTGATATAAGCTGTGTAAGCTGAGTACATTAAAGTACTGTGTCAGTATTTTTTCTCATGTATCACCATGGTTACCACTAAATAAATCAAAGCATTTGATGAAAACAATATTGAGATCAAACCGTACAGAAATCACTTATACATTTCTTGTACGCAAAACATCACATACCACGTAAAAGACAAACTACACAGGAAACACACTCCCTTAGATTTATACAAACTGCTTTACATAGCACCAGAATCTACAGATTTTATCCAGGTATGAATACAACCTGCAACTAGGAATACATTTTGTTTGATCATCTCAAAAAGGGTTTGTTTCTTTTTTTTTTTTTTTTTTGCC
>JAOWBP010087815.1:0-26369 GCA_028571105.1 Tragopan temminckii
GAAGTAAAACAACATATGCACTACTTGCATCATGAATCCAAGGTTACCACTTTTAAGTTGCCTATAAATAACACATTAGAATGGAAAACGTTTCCTTAATTTTACAGCTTCCCTAACACATTCAGTGATTTTCCTCTCCTCTTGTCTCTATAGCTGTGTTTGCAAGTCTGGCTATGAGGGAGATGGCACGACCTGCAGCAAAGTCAATCCCTGTGCTAGTTTAAATTCAGGTGGCTGCAATATACATGTAAGTATAGGCTTTTCCTCTGAGCCTGGCACAACAGAAAAGCAGGCAACAAGCAAAGTAATGAGCAAGGTTTAGCTGAAACATTTCCAAAAGAAGCATCACAATTTTCACTGCAGTTCCAGGGTCTTTCTCTGACAGGGACATTATTATTGCTTAGACCTAAAGGTGGATGCCACTTAACTGTCCATATCCAAGGTAAGCCATGACATGTTCCAGCCAAGCAGCAGCAACACAGCTCTGGTGAAAACAAAGTTAGGATAAAAAGGAATTTTCCTTCCATTCAGAGGTAGCTACAAGAAAGTCTTAAACTAGAACATGCCCAAGTAAGGAAGTAAAAATCTTTAACTATTAGCCTCTCTCACAGGAGCTATTCAGCAGTCTGTGTGAATAGATTATCCCCCACAGGTGGCATTTGCTCATCCCGGTATGTGGGCCTAAGGTCTGACCCCAGAGACATTAACATGCAGGGATTATTTTATTTCCCTTGCTGGTCCAGGGTTGGATGTTGCTTGGGTGTTAGTGTGAGCTTTGCTTTTTGGTCCCTGACAGCAGTTTTGTGGATTAAGAAGGATTTGATGCTCCATAGTTTCTACTGCCACAGCCAAGAGCCTGCTTCTTTGCACCCAATGCCAATTTTACCCAAAAGATTACAGCATGGTCCTGCTGCCAGTAGAGGTGGGCGAGTCTCCTTGACTGAGCTGCCCCCTACCAGGTTTGCATGCCCTTGCCTGCACAAATGGAGATTATTTTTTCTGTCCTCTGCCCCCTTCTCAGGCTGAGTGCATTCAAACAGGCCCAGGAGGGCATGTGTGTGCTTGCCAGCCAGGATGGACAGGCAATGGACGGGACTGCTCAGCCATCAACAACTGCCTACTGCCTTCCGTGTCTGGATGCCATGAAAATGCCACTTGCATATACATTGGGCCTGGTCAGGTAAGGCCCCACATTCTTCTCACTTTCTGCACCAGTTCTCACTTGTTTTGTTCTGCTGGCATTTCCTGCCCTCATTCATCCCCAGGCTCTCCTCTCCCTCCAGGCCACATGCCCATTTCCACACAAAGCAGCCTCCCACAGCTCCCATTCCATTTTTTGCTGTGTGTTATTTCTCCAGGAGCAAATACTGTAAAGTACATTAGGTGTCTACTATCAAGGTCTATTGTAGGTATTAGTCAGTCACATTCCACTGGAGTCACTGGAGCTATGCAGGAACACGGACAGACTTATCTGCCAATGTCTAGAATATGTACACAGTTTTAATCATTATAATATATTGCCGTGTTTTATTGAAACAACAGAATGACTGCAAGTGTAAAGATGGATTTAGAGGGAATGGAATTGAATGCACACCCATAAACTCATGCCTAGAACAAAATGGAAAATGCCATCATCTGGTGAGTAATAAGTCATTCTTTGAACAAAGTGTTCAGATACGTATCACACCTCACCTTCTGTGCACACCATAGAATTTCCTTGCCATTTCAAACCTGCAATTTTTGCTCAAGATTAAATAGAGCTTTCCAGTCCAAGCAGTGATACAGCCACCAAAAACACGACACAAGTTACGTCAATACGGTACATGCATTGGGCTGCTCCCAATTCCACCTTCATGGAAGGCTGTCTCAAGCCTGGAATGAATGCCTACTGCTTCTCTATCAGCAACTACAGTCTGGATGCAATAGTTTTTTGAGACATTTACCTGAGTCACAGATCTCTAGCTGGACATCTGTCAGTTTTACAAGTAACTGCTTAATGTTCAATGGACCTGCAGGCTCTGCAGGGAGGACACTGGGAAAGAGATAAAGTAAAAAGCAGAGAGGAGCAGAGAATGGATATATGTTAATCAGATGAAGAGACAGGGCTCAGTATTTGGAGGAAGTAAGAAAGGGTTTAGATTCATGAATTTAGTACAGGCAAGGGAATTAGTGCCCTCAATTGGTGGAGTTTATCTTATAGGAAGGTAAGGAGGTTCATGGAAGATGGAACAGAAATACTTTGCTGAGATAATATCTATATATGAATGTATATTGGGAAGGGTTTACAGGCCATTCTTGTTCTGGAGTACCCTCCTGAGTATTTGACAGTCTTTCTCTCTCTCTCTTTCTGGTTCAAAGGCAACTTGTCAACTTGAGCCTTCTTATGGCTGGGAGTGTGTGTGCCCCAAGGGCTATGAAGGAGATGGCAGAATATGCTATGGAAATGCTGCAGATGTAAGTAAGATGTTCATCATCTCCAAGCACAGGACCTACTGCACAGTTCTTATACTGGATCTTAACCATACAGCAAAGTCATTATAGACAGTTAGAGAAATGTGATGACCAATAGTGCTGACTACAGAGTGTTTCTGCTGGAGACTCATGTCTGGTACAGAAATTGTCTGTTCTGTTCAAAAAGGTATCTCGGAAAGAGGCCTAACGGATATAAGCGTATTTCTTTAAGACAAATTATAAAGTGCCAGCCTCAGAGTCCTAACTTCATATATTCTAAGCAGTCCTAATTTCAAATATGCTAAGTGCTCATATATCAGCTGGGAATGGCAAGCTCTCAGCTCTATCAAAATTCTGCCTTGAGCTATCTCAGTAGAGGTGGTCAATTTATCACATTACTCAAACCATGCAGACTGACAGACAAATAAAATCCAAACAAGTAAATTGGGAAAATAAATATGCATTTAACATTGTAGGAAAAATGAAAGTGTCAGCTGTCCGAGCCATTGGCAGCAATCTTACATGCCTCTTGGCACTATCTGCCATCCTTGCTTATACCATCATCTATATCTATTCCAAGAACTGTGGCAGAATAAAAGCAGAATTACATGTGAGATGTTGTAGAAATACCAGCCAAAACAAATATCTTCCTTCAATTAATTTTGCATTAAGTTAAGAAAAGACTTAGGTTTAGATTCCCAGAAAATAAATCCTCACCCTGAGGTCAGTACACATTACACACCAAGGTCAGGTGCATCTAGTTACACTTAAGCAACAGATGGTTCGATTATCAAAAGCATTGTTAACTCACCATTCCCATTCCTAGAACATATCATCACTGGAAAAACATGAATGCTCTCCATTTCCATGCATACTGAAAACTTTCTCCTCTGTGTCACATCAGCCAGACCACACACAGTGGGTTACTCCACAAGCTACAGCAAGAGTATTTAGTATTTAGCTTATTAGAGCTTACATAATCATTGCTCTTTCTTTCTGTTTCCAATCAGGAGTTATCTACTCTATCAGAGGCAACAGCTTTTAACCAATGGATTAATGTAAGTACTTTATCAACTTTATGGTTGATATTTTAGTATGTTCAAGTCCACAGAAAATCATAACTCTTTTAGCCTTTAGAAATGAGAACCCCAAAGCAATATTCAATATTCTCTCATGCTGTAGAGACACAGAGACTATGGAAAGAAATTGGAGTATTTCTCCCACTAGTCAACAGCCATACTGATCATCCAATTCTTGATTTCTCTCTGAAAACCAGTTCCTGGTCCCAAATTCAAGCAGGCAAGAAAGCTCCATGTGTAGAAGAGTTAGTTACAAGCCTGCTTTCTGAGGCAGAGTCTACCTAGGCCATGACCTGCCCTGTAGCACCGGGGTATGTGCAGAGCCTTGAGTATGCCCCAGTGAGATCCTCTCATCTTTCCTCATGACTTTAACTACAATAAGTAAAGAGGACAGGCAATGCCTTACTTCTCCCGTTCTCACTGAGCCCAGTGCCAGGAAAACATTAGTATATGGCTGATCATTGTATTGCTGCTACATCAAGCAATAAGGAAAAAATTTTGTCTCCACCCAGGCTTGACTTCAGTGCAGGAAATGAAGAAGTGGATTAACGTGTTTGGCTTTAGATCAGGGAACGGACATTAAATTTTATAAAAAAGAAGTTCTAAATAGGTTGATTAACACTGCCAACTTCTTATTTCCATGTGTATCACCTATTACTAGAGCAGCAGTAATATTAGAGACCCTACCCCACTGAGATGAGCATTGGTACAAATAAGATCAAAAACAGTTCTTCTACAGAGTTTAAAACATAAGAAGTGTGTAGCAAGTATATGGACACATGAAAGGAACAGTGATATGCTAATGAGTGGCACAAGAAGCAGCAGTCATGGCATATTAGCTGCTTTCATGCTTTTCAGCGTTCAGCAGTTTGGGGACCATTACAACATGCAATTGCAAAAGGAAGCTCAGGGAACTACTTGAAAGCAAGGCCTGTGTGGCTGATTTAGATCTGTTAGCTGCCTGGCCCTGGGCTCAGATTGCAGCACCAGCAGCTCTAAAGGGAGCAAAACTAATGAAATCAAAGAAATGAGCACAATAGGAGAGGCTGCTCACCTGCTAGTGTGCTCTTTAGATAATGAAGCAGGGGAAAAAAAAAAAACAAAAAAATTTTTTCCAGGGAGCAGACATCATTTACTGAAACAGAAGTGTGGAAATTCTTGCTACTCTTCAAAGAAATAGTATCCCTTAAATAACAATAGCTAAAAACATGAGCAAGACAGGGAGGTACATCAATCTGTGTGGTTTCTAACTTCGTACTTGAACAGGAATGTGATGTTTACCACATTTCATAACCAAAGATTTTTCTTGCTGGTCAAGAAGGTTGAGAAAAGGAAGCCGGTTGCTATTTTTATACTTAAATATTTGGAAGGGGACAGTGGTGATGGCTAGAAAGAAAGATGATCTTAACAGAGACAGAATTCCCAGCTATTTAAGGGAACTGATGCCCTTCTTGACTTAAAAACCAGTAAGAGTATTGAAGGACTATCCAAGATAAGCCAGGCAGCATGCTAGCCATAGAAAGGTAGAATGCAAGTTCATATGGCTCCCTCAAGTTTTGCAGTATCAAAAATGGCAAGTTGTAGAACTTGCGTAAAGTTTGGAGAACCATATATTCAGAAAGATCACACTCCATTCAGATCTTCAGCTCTCCTTTTTCTACCCCACAAAAATCAGTCTATCAATCAAACAACCAACCAATCGATCAATATAAACAAGTGGAAAAATACTCTCCAGTGAAGATTCGCTTTGACTTTAAGGTAGACATGAACATATGGGGGATGGTGCATACTACAAAGCCTACATCCCCTAGCTAAAATTATGGCTGTCAGAGCAGCAAAACCCATGAAAGTGCTGGTGTGCACTGTTGTACATCTTGAAAAATCCCACTCATGTCATTTCCAAATCCAGTCTTATTCCAAATGTGAACATTGTATTACATGGATTTCTTGTTTTATGGATCACAATCTTCCTATCTACTAGGTAGGGAGGAGTATTCTGCAAGAGCAGGTTACTGCAGTTATGAGTGACTAGCAGAACTTAGCCCACTGATTTTCTTTTTTAACGTTTAGGAACATAAAATAGAACCCAAAAGACAGGGCAGCTTTGTTGGGAGGTGACGTGACTTCCCTCACGTGTTTCATGATAAAAAAATCAATTCTGACCTGAATTTTCTTGTTGCCCTTTAAATGCTGTCAATCTATTCTGTAAAATATAGATACTCATTTACTATTTTTGTACAGCTCTAAGTACTTCTGTTCAAGTCATTGCTCAGTTTAATAGTTTTTCCTCCTCAGGCCAGTCACAAAGCACGTCACACGCCCCACCTTGCTAGTAAGTCAGTGGCAGCTATTTATATGTCATAATTAGGATTAATTCTTTTACTTTCCTTATTTTCATGCAGGATGCTCAGTTAAACTCAGTGTTGTCCACCACCTCAAATCTAACTGTCCTCGTGCCTTCTCTTCAAGCAATTGAAAACATGGACAAAGATGAAAAAGATTTTTGGATGTCAAAGAGTAATATCCCAACCCTACTGAAGTACGTTAATGGTTTTGTTTTGTTTTTCAGTGAATTGCTTTTCATTCCAAACAAGTCTTTGATATGAAGTCCCCACAGCAAGACAGCTATGATATTTTTGAGGGAGGCGCATAGTATTTTACTTCTGGTTACAGTAATATAAATCTCTGTAGCAGCTCCACTGATAAGAGAGACATTGTTTGTATCATGCCAGAAATATTTAAAGGCTAAGATCAGAACATAGCTGAACTAGACATTGTACAAACCAATTCTGCTTTAAACCACAGTTTTAGACACAATAAATGTATTTATTTGGGGGGGGAATGGGGAGGAAGAAAAAAAAAAAAGAAAGAAAAAAACCTGAGAAAATGCAAAACTTTAAAATCCAGTTAATTTCTTTTAGGTATCATCTACTGACAGGAACTTTCAGCTTTGCCGATTTCCAGAATTTATCATCTTCTGATACGCTGCCAACATCCCTACAGAGCAACTTCCTACACTTATCTAAAGAAAATGGGGTGAGATGACCTGCAAACCACTGCGGTACCATACATAAGACCCTGACATCTCTGCTGACAGCATGCTCATGTTAAAAACCATATAGATATTATGTACCTGTATCAATTATATGGGGTCCTCTTGGCAAAACATTAATGTGATTTTCCCCACAAATTGTCCCAGCTGAAATTCATTGGCAGTATTATTTATTCCTAATGTCTTGTAGTAAAACAGAAGTGCAACCTAGACCCAGCACAGCTTGTGAACTAATTTAAGACAAAACACATCAGGGAAACCCAATAACTTATTTTAGGAAACTGGAAACATAGGTGGAAGAAGTGATGTCATGCAAATATCTGCATGTGCAATTCAATAGTCTCAAATCACACAGAGGTTTTTTTAAAGGTAGGTAGTTACCACTGGCAGCCCTTCATCCTCAGCCTTTTTATATAGTACTCCATGTTCTGAGAATTATTATTTTCTAGACATACCTATGACACGTTTAAGCACATCAGTCCTGTCACAGGAGGAAAGAGTTCTCCACATTGAGGAAAAAAGCATGTTGTCCCTGAGGGACGCAAAGACACAGCAGAGTGTGTCTCCACTGTCATCAGTGGAGGTACAGAAAGGAGCTCACCCTGACTCAGGTGGGGCAAGCCCACCTGCCCCAAATGGCCAAACCAATATAGCCATGTGGCTTTGCTGGTCAGCAAGTAGGTGCAGCACAGAGTCCCCAGGTTATGGTTTCCAGAAGAGAATTCAACATCTGGGCCAGATTGGTGCAAAGCAGAGCCATAGTAGAACCTCAGGCCAGAGTCTACGAAGCTGTGAAAACCCACAGCACAAACCACCAGGAAACCATGGCCACCATGGTGCCAAACCCTTCCTTTTCTCCTCTTGTGCTTTCAGAACCTCACTCTTGAGGGTGCTCACATTGTAACTGGTGACATCGCATCCACAAATGGGATCATACATGTTATTGATAAGGTACGTGGCCAAGAAGAGAGGGTTCATTCCTCTGTACCGCAACCCAAAGAACGTAGTCAGTGGCTCTTGCAAACAAATTATTTGAGCAGAACATCTGCTCCTGCATCTGCTCCTTGCAGCTGCAACCACAGCATTTTCACAGGTGGGATACACATTTGTATTGATGTGGAATGCATCTACTCTCTTTCTAGGTTCTGACCCCCCTGCGAAGCACCATCATGCCGAGGCTACTGGCCCGTCTTGAGCAAATGCCCGATTACTCCATTTTCAGGGGCTACATTATTGTAAGTTTTCACAACTTTTTAAAGATAGAAGCTTGAATTTGAACTGGTATCAGAGTATCAGTGATCATCTCCTTGTGATTTGTGTTTCTTATGTGTTTTGCAACAGCAATACGGCCTGGCAAATGAAATAGAAGCTGCAAACACATACACAGTGTTTGCCCCAGATAATGGTGCCATAGAAAATTACCTGAGGAATAAAAAGGTTGCTACTCTGGTATGTATTACTCACAGGATATGTCTTAACAACTGAGGGTCTCATTTCAGTTTCAAGTGGATGGATTGAAAGGATGCAGAAATAGGAAGAGGTAGTCATTTTCCAAGAAACTAGTAAGTTTGTTATTACCACCAGCAGAGATGAGGAGGTGTGGTTTCATATATTTTCCTGGCTTGCGAGAACTTAACTATTTGTTCTGGGTTTTGGCCTTCTCTGGATTAAAACAACTAAGAATATTCGAGGTATTGGACTAGACTTTCTCCAGTATCCCTGAAGGGAGATCAGAACAGGAATGACCAGAAATACCACTGAAATGGCTTTCCTAGGTGAACAAGTCCAATCCCCTGTCGTCACTAGCAACCTCATCATTGATAGCACCACAAAATATTATGACTCCTTCTTACAGCTGTCCAGACATTCGTCCCCATCACTCCTGCTGGAACATCATCCCACACCACTTCCTGCAACTTTTTCCCAATACCAGCATTCAAGCACCTCTGGCCAGTCCCACAGTTCAGAAAAATACCTGAAGATTTCCTGGCTAGAAAAAATTCATCTAGCAAACCCCATTACCACTGCCCTCTGCCAGCAGCCTTGTGTCAGGCCCAGGCTCAGCCCAGCCACTGGCTTTCCACACTAGCGTGGATGTGGTCATCCCACCTCCTCTGACAGCTTCAGGCCTTCCTCTCAGAGCCAGTTCATATTATTTTGACAGCATACTTCTGGCTAGCTCATATGCCTTTATTCTTATGCCAGCATCATGCTTTAGCTGAAACATACTTACTCTGCTGCACGCTCTCTCTGCTTCCATAGTCTCCATTTTCAGCATGGAAGCTGAAGGGCACAACATTCAAATGACTCATCTCAAGACATTAACCACTGACCAGTTGTCCCATAACAGAATCCTGATTACTACCTCACCAGAAGAAATCATGCATTATCAATGTAAATCATCTCAAGTGACTTTTGATCTCTGTTTTAATTAGTTTCAATGTCATCATTTTCACATCACTATAAGAAGCATCTATAATAAATCTCTGAGAAACACATACATAGCTTTAAAACATCAATCTTGTCCTTTTCATTTTTGCTGCTTACCAGTAAGTTTATTCCATCTTTTTTCATGCTCCCAAATTTCATATCCTCTTTACAAAACACCTCCAGAGAACTTTGTCTCAGATGAGAGATCAGCACAATGAAAAGGTCCCACTTGTTGGCCTCTCAGGAAGCAAGGTTATGTTAACAGTGACTTCTCACCCTGCTGTTGAC
This sequence comes from Tragopan temminckii, assembly GCA_028571105.1. NCBI lineage: Eukaryota > Metazoa > Chordata > Aves > Galliformes > Phasianidae > Tragopan > Tragopan temminckii. The sequence continues at coordinate 9,301 of JAOWBP010087815.1, forward strand.
TGATATATGAGACATAAATGAGACCCTGTGGGCAAAGCCAGGAGACATCACAAACCTTGCAGACTGGGTTACTTCATGTTTTCATACACTTTTGAAGGAGCAGAAGAACAAAGAGCAGTATGAATGTTCAGCACATGGGGACAATAGGCAATGGGATTTCTCGTAGGTCTTGTTTACACTCTGAGAAAAGTTATCCCAAATAACTTTTTGTGCTTTGTTACATAACCCTGAATTTAATTGTGTGTTTGCAGGATGAGGACCAAATCCGTTATCACATTTTGATAGATGAAAAGCTCCTGAAGAATGAGCTGCACAATGGCATGCATAGGGAGACCATGCTTGGGTACTCCTACCATGTTGGGTTTTTCCTCCATAATAGCCAGGTACTGCTGTCCACAATTCTTCTGTTTCATGCCTTACAAGCAGCCAAAAAGAGCTGCGCAGCCCACGATAGTTTCTGGGCTTTACAGCACAAAATATACCACTCAGATGGAATGCCTCTCTCAGATCTATAATTCAAAGTCACCCTTGAAGGGATCTTCAATTGGATTTGATTTCAATTATACTTTTTACATTCAGCACTGCATTTTAAAAACCAATGTGGTAGACATGCATCTCTATCAGTCACAAGCTTGCATTGTAAAGTAGTCATTAATCTGACTTCCAAAGAACTGTTAAAACCTACCTTCAGTTATAACACATCAATTTTATTTTCTGCAGATCTGCTCCACTTTCAGACCAAAGAGCTTTAAGCACTTGGCAACAAATACCAATTGCTTTTCAACACCGCTCGTAGGAAAGTCAACCACAGAAAGATTAAGGAACCCACCCAATTCTGTGGCACAGACAAGAAGGAAATTTAGTCCTCCTTCTTCTCTGCCCCAGAGCTTCTTTTGGGCATAAACAAGTGAGGACTGAAAGCTCCTTACTAAAACAGTTTCAGCCCTGCTGCTTTCTCTGCAGATTCCTGGAAAAACAACTGCTCATGGGGTAGAGGAGGGCATGAAGGGAGAGGGGGATAGCAGTGTGATGCTGAAAGCCCACCTTGAAGGAGCAGTCGCCAAGGAGTTCTTCCCTGAAACATTCTTGCCCCTCAACAAGGCAGCAAACACAGCCCTTGACTTGCTTCAGGCTTCTTCTTCAAAGTGTTTATATTTTGCATCCCGCGTAGAAAAAGCAGCTCAGACAGATCCTGTTGCTAAGTAACTCCAACAAGCTGCATCCATCTCATGCCCTCCAGTTCAGTAAAGCTCTTAAAAGCATCAACTGAGATGCAAGAAAGTGCTTCGAATCGACTGCACCCTTCAGTTTTCCAGAAGTGAGCCATGTGCACCACTCCTTTCTTCACTCACTACTGCTCAGTTACCAATGAGATAAGAGCTCTACTGCTGCTTTAAAACTGATGGCATTTCTTTTGCAGCTATTCGTAAATGATGCACCTATAAGCTATGCAAATGTTGCAACAGACAAAGGAATTATTCATGGATTGGGAAAAGTTCTGGAAATCCAGAAGAACAGATGTGATACTAATCATACTGTTATCACTGTAAGTGGTTCTGTTTGTACAGATTCCCAAAGGCCCATCAGAGATACCTTCAGCAAAACACAGGTAAAATGTACAGGGTAGAATGTACAGGACGCATGACACTACATGCCAGTAAGGAATTTTCTATGAAGGATATTCCTACCAAGGATTTTTGCATCAGTTGAAATTTATTTGATCCTGCAATCAGTGTACTGACAGCCTGGATAAGACAATATTAGGAGTAAGCTGGTTCTTAAGCTTTAATTTTCAGAAAATAATTATGTACTATTTTAATACATCTGTTCTACCAGATGATGTTTGTCAAGTAAAGCAGGAAGTGGGGAGACAAAGAAAAAAAAAATACTTCTAGTAAAGAAAAATATTTCTTTTCATTCCAGAAAGAGATTGCCTCTGCCTATGCACGTGTAATCCTTGTGTCCTCTGAGCAAAGCACTCTCCCTCTTCTGTTCCTTTTATATATGAAATCCAAATGGTTTTATATCCCTCTAAAGAAGGATGTAGCTTCCTCATATCGGCAGAGAAAAGTTATTTTGGTTTTTCTCCTGAGGGGTGGATATAGGACAGCAGTGTACTTCCCTTTTGATGGAGCCCACAATCAGCTAGATGAGGCAGACAAAGTGAGATTAGTGCTTTGGCCGAAGCAAATTGAACAGGCATGAACTTTTGTAGCCTAATTATATTCTTTGGGATACAGTCCTGTATTTGTGTGTATATAACCCAATTTTTTTCCAGGCTTTCCTTAGTCAGGTGCTAGGCTTCACATACTCTTTGCTTTTGCTTGCAATATTATTTTCCAATAAAAGCAGCTACACACTTCAATGTACATTTAAGCATAAATAAAGTGACACCAAGTTGTCATTACCCTCATGGCACAAGAAAGCTGTATCCAAGGTCAGGGTTTGCTTCATATTGCACTTGAGTGGGGAGATGCTTGGGAAGCATCACTTTACAAGGGTATTGCAAAGTATCTAAATGTGCTTTCCTTCTCCTTTTCTTTTGCTTAAGGAAAAGTGCAGAATTTGTTCACAACCATCAAGTTGCCCCCCAGGAACAAAAGAAATAGTAAGTCTTTTATTGTACATACTTAAGATATATATATCAAAACTTAGCATAGATAAGTTCTATCTTCTTTCATATATATTTGTTTAAAGAACATTTAGACGTTGTGTTGAGGGACGTGGTTTAGTGAGAGCTATTGGTGGCTGGTGTATGGTTGGACGGATGATCTTATAGGTCTTTTCCAACCTTGGTGATTCTATGATATGATTCTATGATATAATAGCTTCAATTTTAACAGCAGTTATCATAGTTACTTTGGTATTCTACATATATTTCTTACAGTCAACAGCATAAATCCACCCTTGGTCTAAGCCACCCTGTGGGCAGGGGAGCAGAATCAAGAGCATCTTAAAGATAGCTTTGTCCAGAAAGACCAGTTTCTAGTTAGCGCTTTGTCATATGAAGAATCCTCCAACTACAATAGTTACTCTACCAAGTAAGACTCCCTACTCTGAAGGAGCTGAGAACAACCCAGAGTATATTTGCTACCTGAGCAGGTTTCTTACCCATCAGGTCAAAGTACAGAAGGGCAAAATCAGCCTGGCTCCATGCTGTGAGTTACAGTCACACAGAAATTTGGAGACCGTAAAGACTGTGGGTGCCCATTTCCCATGCATGGGAACTGTGGGTATTTTGGAGGATCCTATCAACCATAAGGAGATCTAAAGTCTCTTGATGTCTGAATTTTTTGGGGAAAGACCCTCTGTTGGGATTATATAAACACTTTTTTCCTCTAGAATTTTCATCTTTAATTAGACTAATTGTATCACTAATAGGATTCCAAAAGAGATCAAGTCCCATCCACTCCATTAAAATAATTAGTTGGCAAAGCCCACCTAAAATGCTCACGGGTAAATCTCTAAACCATTAATATTTCATTTTCAGCAAGTAGCTGGATGCTGATCTCAACCTCCTAACAAACGTACAACACTGGCATTTCTTCTCCCAAGAGCAAACTTTCCCAACTATATCCAGATTTGGGAGATAATGTACCAATGGCTGTTTTTGACATACTTTGACACTTGGTTCTTCAAGAAGAATTAGGAAGAATGCACAGTATTGCAGAAAGAAAAAAGCTAGTCAAGCCTCACTTGAAGTTTCACTTCAATTCTGGGCAGAGACAATATTAGATACATTTTTTAAATGCCACAGGGTGATGAATTAATTTGGCTGTGCATTCTTTAGCAAAAATCATTTTATCTAACACATTGTTATTGCTGTAAGTACTTCATAGCTTCCATTAAAAATGTGAGTCAGTGCACAGCATGTAGAAAGTTAATCCCAGTCTTTTTAAAAACATTTGAAAGCAGCTGATCAATACTGCTCAGAAGTGCAGCTGTTTCTCCAATGTTCACTCAGGCGGGGGAGAAGAAACACTGCATCTTCTCAGAAAACAACATGAGACTATACACCATCCAGATCGGATGCCAGCCAAAGTGTGCAAAAACCATCATTGTGAGTACACTGTTCCTGTCACAGGGAAGCTGGGAACCCCCATCCGTGATCTTCACCTTCCTTGTAATTGTCACTAAACACACGAACCTCATCTGTGTGGTCCCTGGCAGCATTCCTTCTCGTATCTTGTATCCTCTAGGGTCTAGACACAGCAGAGAAGGGATAAAGGCTGCTGATGGCCTGAGCAGAGGAAGGGGTGGGATGCAGAAGCAATTTGGAAAGGGTCACGATGTGCTTATCTTTCCACCTTTCCCATGGTGACCCCTGTTGATTCTGTGAGTGGGCATGGTGGGGGTAGGTTGACTTGGTGATCTTAAAGGTCTTTTCCAACCTTAATGATTCTAGGGTTCTATGGCTCTAAGTCTCAGCAGGGACTTGGGGGAGCACAATAGGGATCAAGGCTGCAAACAGCAGAGCTAAAGCGCTGCTAAACTCCAGGCCTCTAGCTCCCTCCACCCAGCATCAGACCCAAGAGACAATTCCTGGCGGCCTCCTCCTTGCTGCCATGTTTAAGGGTCCCCACTGCCCTTATCCTGATCCAGTTTCTCACCCTGCAGACCAGGGAGTGCTGTGCTGGCTTCTTTGGACAGCAGTGCCAGCCCTGCCCCGGCAAGGCAGGTAGTGCTTGCTTCGGCAACGGCATCTGCCTGGATGGCATCAATGGCAGCGGCATCTGCCAGTGCGGAGCCGGGTTTGTCGGCACGGCCTGTGAGAGCTGCGCCGAGGGCAAGTATGGCCGCAACTGTGATCAAGGTACTGAGTGGCCTGAGCTGCATCTTTATTGGTCTTCTCAGGGGGTGCAGGGGTGGAGGATGGAAGGAAAATTTTGAGGATTGCATGACGCAGAGTCACTGTGATTAACTAACGACATGTCCGGTTTTAAAAATAAGATGTTTTCCATGAGGTTTCTAGCTGATTGAGGGAAGTCTCCAAGGGAAATCTAAAACCTCCTTAGTTGTATCTGCATCCACTTTATGCTCTTGAAAGCTACACTGCTTATGTGTTAATTGGCCAGCCCTCTTGGCCTTTTCATCATAACTATCTTTCCCAGTAATTGTATTTTCTCACTATCTCCTTCTTCAGAGAAGCCCCTACATAGAGACACTACCCCTACTCTGGTGCTTCAAGCAGCATCCACTGTGAATGATCATCTTAAACACTGATTTTTCACCGATGTTTCCCATTAAAATACATTTTCAGTCCCTGTATTTGGGATCAGAGGGAAGATTTGAGCAAGATCAGAGCAAGATTTGAGTTTGGATTTATTCTTCACGCTGGTTTCCTCCTATCTCTCCCCACAGTGTGTGCATGTGTCCATGGGAAATGCAGCAGTGGGATCGATGGGGATGGCTCCTGTGAATGCAGCGTTGGCTGGAGGGGAGTGACATGTGAGAGTGGTGAGTGCCCTCCTTGTTTTCTGGGAAAGAAGTGAGCATTTTAGGAAAGGTCAGAACTGCAGAAGTGACCAGAGACCAGTGTCAGGCATCCAAGTGCACTACCAGATATCGAGCAGCTTCCCACAGGCCTGTGCTCAGAGATTTAATCACTGTACTAACAGAGAGTCAGCTGCTCATGAGACTTAAATGCCGTACTTAGCTAATTCCCTAGCCCTGTCACCCTATATCTGTCCAAGAACATCCTGTTTGTTAAGGCTATGTATTTGGCAAAGCAAAGTTAGCAAGCACAATTTGGTCCTCAGATACTACTCTCAGAGGTTTCAATAAATTGATTCAGCTGTTCAACACTGGAGATTAAATTATGATCTCACTAATGTAATAAAAATTGACTGGCAAATAAATCAGTTTGTCTTGATTTAATACAGCTCCTCTATCGAATTAAATTATATTTAGTCAGACATAATTGAAATGTATTAAATAACTATTTCAGAACTCTGCATAAAATGAAGAATTGTAAAAATACATTAATAATAGCATTTAATATCTATTTTAAATTTCAGGGGAAAATAGTAATGAGGGAAACTTAATAGCTAACATTGATATGATTTCTATGAAATCTGGGCAATTTACAGTTCCTTTGGAAAGCTTACATAATTAAACTAATCATGCACGAAACTCACCGGAATAAAGATAAGTGACAGCAGGTGAAGCATTTTTGCTGGCAGTGTGAACAAGCAGTTTCTTTGTGGCTGAATTTAAGTGGTACTCACTGATCTGTTCAGAGTCATTGAGCCAAAGGGAAGGTGGATTCCTTGTGAGCAGCTGGTTGTCTGGCACAGGAGCCAGAGACTCCAGCTCTTCATGAGGGTCATGTAAAAGTGGGAAACTCAAAGGGTATCAACCTGAAAGGCCCTGATCTCTGCTTCACTTTTTTCCCTTGCAGAAATCAAAGATGACGCATGTAACAACACATGCCATACCAGTGCCAAGTATGTATGAAATGTACTTTTTTTTTGGAAGAGGGAGGACAAAATGGGGATCTCCTGCAAAACAAAAACATGGTCTATCTTGTTTTTTATGAAGATTTCTCAGCAGTACAGATAACACACATTTTCTACTCGAGAGATAAATGACAGTATTAACGATGTATTCAGTGATAAGGCTGAAATTTTCAAAACGCACAGGTTAAAAGGGGAAACAAATGGGATTTAGAAAGAGAGGGAGGTGAGACACGTCTTGCCATGTAACAGACAAAGAAATTTAAACCCACACTTGCCTACTGAAGGTGATACCATACGAGCACAAACAAAAATTTGCACACAGCTTTTGAGTGGGCATGAATTTCTGGAGTTTTGCATGAGAAAACAGGACATCTGATGGCCAAAGCACTCATTTTTAATAGTTGAAATGACTCATCTAAAACAAATTCTGACAGCTTGGTCTGGCTGAGTTTGTTTCTATGGTTGTAATTACATCAAAATATATGGTTAAGCATTTCTTTCTACACAAAGGGGAATGTATGAAAGACCTGAATGTTTTATTCATTTATTTTAATGTCACCTATCTCCTTTCACATCTCTAGCTGCCTTCTCCTGTCAAACGACACTGCCTATTGCAAGTGTGCGGCTGGGTTCACAGGGAATGGGACATTTTGCACAGGCAAGTGAACCTCATCTCCTCCCTGTTAAAAAGAGTGCCTGAAATGTTCACAGTGAGTCACAGTGGAGCTGCTGAGTGAGGAGCACTCCCCTGCACACCACTTAAAAACAGGAATTGCTGCCAGTTTGCTGGAAATGAGTGAAAGTGCAACAGGTGCAGATTTATAGCAAACAAAGGGCTCAGAGCCTGCAAATTATGGGACGTGCTAAGGGAGACCAGAGGAGAGGGAACATCCTGTACACAACCCAGGCCCCATTGTTTGCAGGGTAATGAAACCTGGATTATGACTTTTACTCCTTTTTCCAACAAAGCTCAGCAAACAGAGATCAACTCAGGGCACAACAGCACTTCCAGCTGCTGGGAGCTGTACAGCCATGTCATTTCCTCAGCCTTCTGAACTTGTACCGATTTCTGGGGTGGTAAAATTCGACTTATTTAGGGCATACAGGCCCTCTGAAAAGGGCAATAGCAGCTTATCATGTGTGCGCCTCTAAGAGCCTGGAGATACAGATTTATGGGATAGACCATTTCTGGCTACAATTACTACAATTTTACAGTTTATTTACCTAATCCCTAGCTGATTAAGGTACTAATGCTCTTGGGAACAGAAACATATCTGTCTACTGACAATGGCTGGCAAGGTCTTAATCCAGTACCTTAACTGCTTCTATCCCAAACCCAAACCAACCAAAAGCAATTTTAATCTCCTAGTAGGAAATATACAAGCAGGAAGAGCTGGGGAATGTAGGTCACCCCTATTGGCTCTGAGCTCACCCTTGTGCCCTCTGCACCGGGTTCCCAGACAAAAACAACTACAGGAAAATAATCTCCTCAGTCTGGCTGTTAGAGATGCTGAAACAGCAATTTGAGGTCATTTGAGGCACAAACTAAAGCAGCATTTGAGCTGGTTTGATCCACACTGGAGTTCAGAAAAAGCCCTCTCACTGCATTCTGGTTAACACAAGAAGGGTCAGTTTGTGATCCTCTGATTCATTCAGAGCTGCAGGAACAGCACAAGCATCCATTTGAGTAACAACCAGTACTTTTTGCCACAGGAGGGTTGGGTGGTATTAAAGCCCACAAGAGACGGCCATTTGATCTGTATGTGGAAAAGGGCAAGCTAAAGAAAACCTTCAGACTCGTGTTTAATCTGGAGAAGAGTACAAAGGGTCCTTTTTTGTTGGTTGGTTAGAATGTGCAGAATCAGAAACTGGAAAGTTATCTGGGCGAAAGCCAAATCTGGGTGAATTCTTATCTTCCAGACCAGACGAATCTCCTCAGCTTTCCCTCTCATAGTTAGAGGTAATAAAGAGGAATAAAAAAGAGCTAATAAGTATTTGGTACGAATGACATCTATAACCTCTTAAATGAGAATTATTCAGAAGATGTCAACAAGTCCCTTTAGAAGTTTAAGACCACTTTATCTGACAAGAGAAGAGCCATGTAAGCATATTGGTTTAATCTGGGTTGTCATCACTGTTCAGCTATTGATGCCTGTGAGACCAGCAATGGCGGCTGTTCTGCCAACGCAGAGTGTAGAAAAACAACACCTGGAAACAGAGTGTGTGTCTGCAAAGCTGGGTACACCGGAGATGGAGTAGTCTGCTTGGGTAAGACATTCCCAATGTCTCGTGTATCACAGTAGGAAAATTACAGGTGTGAGCTTTCCTGTACATGAAAGAAGATCTATCTTCTGCTATGATCCAGAAGTGCAGTTTCTTGGCACTAGAGACCGTGGTGACAAAGGCATTCCAAGAGGCTTGTCTGCAGCACCACATGGTTGGTACTACTAGACAAATAGCCCAAGCATTAGCAGGTTAGAAACATAGAATGGTCTGTGTTGGAAAGGATCCTTAAGAGCCATCTAGTCCAACTCCCTTGCAATGAACAGGGACACCTACAGCTACATCAGGGTGCTCAGAGCCCCTCCAGCCTGACCTTAAATGGTTGATACACTCCTGTTCCTCTGACCATAGCAGACTTAAAGACTTGAGGAGATTGTTGTGCCATACTGTCCCACAGGTATAGTTTTCAAAATGCTGATGGCAGTGTTTTAGCATTTACCAAGGCAACTGTGAGACCCAGACTGAAATGTCAAAGTACTAATTAAATGAGTTTCATTGATTCTTAACCGCTTCTGTTTGTTTCATAAAGAAATCAACCCTTGTCTGGAGAACAATGGTGGGTGTGATAAAAATGCAGAATGCACTCAGACGGGACCCAATCAAGTGAGTACTTTGTCAGTGTCAATAAGTACCTGCCTGCCAATATTTTACAGTTGGAAAAAAAAACAGATTTCCCCATCTCAACTTTGTTTTTAAATGGAAAAAAGAGTTTCATAACAAAGATTTTGAAAACAGTATGCTTCCTTCAAAAATGTATTTGAGGGGGAGTCTGCACAAACATGAAAACTTGGATTTCGGTGAAAGAAATCCAGAACTGCAGAGGAAAGCGATATTTTGTTGTTTTGAACAGTTGGTTTTCTCCCTTGGGAGTTTTTCCTGTGAAAACCTGTTATTTTCAAAGTATTGACAGATTATTTTTGTTACTGTTACAAAAATTGCCTTTGGAAGAATCCCATTTCAGACTAGCTCTTCTCCCAGCTCAAATATATTCACAAAGAAACAAAAGAGGCAGAATCATAATTCTCATTCAACAGTTACAGAATAGCAGCATCTCCTCCGTGAATGTTCTGCGACTCCCATGCAGAAGTACAGCATGCTCTACAAGGGAAGAAGTGTGAAAAGAAAAAGGAAAAAAGGAGGAACAAATTGCCCAGGCAATCAAGTGGCACAGATTAGTGTTTCTATTTTTGTGCCAGATCCAGGAGTAGCTAAACTCCCTGATTGCAGCACTTCTTGTAATCCCTCCATAGCTTCATATTGGGTATTGACAGGACTGTAATCCTGCAACAGGCAGTTACAGCAAAATTTCTTCAGGAGCAGAAATGCTTCTGCAGGAGTTTCAGCCATTCAGATACATAAAATACTGCTAATATTTTGCCTAGCAGATTTTTCTCTGCCAAAGAAAATGTCTTGAAAATTCAATTCAATCTCTCGTGTATTACTTGTTCACTCAAAACTGAGAACCATCAAGCGGTAGAACTGGAGAGGAGAAGTCAAAGTCATTGTGGCCAAGTCGCAGTTATCACAAAAATGAAAGGCTAAGCGCCAAACTGATTAACTGTGACACAAACACTGAATATGCTGCCAGCAGGTGGGAAATGATCAGTAACATCAGGACACAATTCTGAAGGTGTTTTGCAGGTATGACTTATAACTTTAAAAAAAAAAAAAAAAAAAAAAAAAAAAAAAAAAAAAAGAGGAAGGGAAAATAAAGAAGTAACAACCCATGCAGATAAAATGGGAAAAACAAATTAGGGTTTTAGCTTTCTTTGCCAGCAAGATGACTGTGTGCAGATATCCAGAGTATCATTTCAAGTGATCAGAGAAGCAGAGGAGAAACAAGAGAGATGAACAGGCTTGGGGGGGGATGAGGGGGGGACACGCAGATAGATCTTGTCAGAAATTGCTTTTCCTCAGCCTTAGTCCATGGTTGCTTGGACTGCCTGAGGAACTGCTGCAAGAGAGGTGAAGTACTTTTTGTTTTATGAGTTGTAAACCACCTCACTAGGAAATGAGATTGTGAGTTATTCCCATTTGGCATAAATGTTAACCTGGCAAACAAACAAACAAACAAAAACAAAAACAAAAACAAAAAAGGAAAGAAAATTAAATGTAAACTTGCTGAAAAAGCTAACACATCCCCATGTATGCATGTTTCCTATTCTTCCTCTGTAGGCAGTCTGCAATTGCTTGAAGGGATACTCTGGAGATGGTAAAAGATGCACGTACATCAATCTGTGTTCACAAGTAAGTAACACTTGGAGAGAGTATTTAAGATCTTGCTGTGAGCATTACACTTTGAGGTTTGGTATGCAGTCAGAACTAAATCAGATAGGTAAACCAGCCCTTTCATCCTTAGAAACTACTTACATTAACTTATTTAATTTTTAAACGTGCTTACTTCACTACTTGCTTTCATACTGTCACTATTTTGGAAACAAAGTATGCAGTAAAGGTTTTTCCTGGACCACAGCCTGGACATAATACAAGTGCCTAGACTCATCACTGAGTCTTAAAAACAACTTTAAATCAGATCTAGAGACACAGATCCTAGGCTGTAATGGTAACATGTAAATCATGTCTTCTCAGTAGATGATGGAATTCCCATAAAAGCCACTAGCTAATTAGGGTTCATGTCCCAAAGGTCTAACCAACATTTTAGCTATTATGAAGAAAAACTCAGTGTGAACTATTACAGGTTACCTACAATGAAATATATATATATAATGGGGTTGCTCAGGAGGTAGGCTATAGCTGTTCCAGGAGCAAGGTGATTGAGAAGCAAAAGGAATCTACAGTAGGTCAAAACCACCATTTATTTTCAATATTCTCCAGTCACTAAACCCCCTGGTGTGATACGGGACCATATCTGGGTGGCCTAATTGAGAGGAATGATCAGGTGACTACAAACACATACCCTTCTCAGGCTGAAGTTTCGATAGCCAAATCAGAGCATTAAGTCCTCACCATCGCTGGGTGTTTACCAGTCAAATCCATACTGGGGCAAACAGTTGCTTGGAGAACTGACTGGAGTTCCCAGTGGAGGTCCTAGCCTACTTGCTCAGCTGGGGCAAAATTCCCATGGAGAAAAGACCAGAGCCATGCAGGCTTAAAAATAAAAATAAATAAAAATAAATAAGAACATCTTCTCAGGGCAAACTACTTTCCTTCTTAGCCCTTAGAAAATGCAACCCAGACCTTCCCATGGCATTCCCCACCCTGACCTTCACCTGAGGCCATTTCCATTTCACACAACCACTGCAAGACATGTATTTGCAAGCAGTGCAGTGCTCTGCACAAGCTGCGTTGCACTGCCTCTTGGCAGGCTGCAGCAAGGACATACCCAGTCTACCATACATATTAATTCTTTGTGCACTGAGCACAGCAACAGTAATTCTTACGCTCTCTGCCTGGTCTGTCAGCAGGCTTTCTCTAACCTTGAAAGGGTGCTGGGATGAAAGAGCAAGAGCAAAGACAGAAGCTACGGGAAGAATAGCTTGAAATTATGAGTCATTGTGTCCTATGCTTTTTTCTTTGCCATGTTCTAGCAACTTCCACATTACTAATCCTGCCATTTAAAAAAAATAGCCTTGAGATTTGTTACTGTCAGACCAGAGACTAACCTAGCTCCACTATGGCCAAACCTCTCTGCAGCAAAACTTCATGAGTAGCTGTGGCAAATCCAAGATTGCCAACAGTCTGCCTACAGCTAGCAAAATAAAAAGAGCAAGCATGTCCAAACTCACTTATGGCCAGCCCCACTGAGAGATCCCAAAGGATCCCAAAGGATGTTCCACTACTTTGCTCATGGCAAAGGATGAGCAGCACTGAGAAGGACAAAACAAGCACACAAAAGAAAACAAGACAGCTTCATTTTTTCCTGATTTGCTGTCAAGTCCAGGATAAAATCTTTACTGCAACCTGAGGTGCTAAGTGGGGAGCACAGGCTCGTGATGGGTCAAAGCTGTGAACCCCTCAGCTCAGAGTTTCCCAGAGGGTAAGCAGTGCTGGGGTGCACCTCTGCTTCCAAAGCACATTATCTGGATAAAAGGAGAGTTATGTGATTTCTTAGGTGCATTAAATGTTCTTTCTTGTTTGCAAGAACAAATACGTAGTTATAGGTGTCCATAAGATCTGGTTTCTAAAAGCCACTTCGGATTAAATCCTCCTAACCTATATGCATGGGAATAAAAATGATAAACTGGAATTGTTTTATTACACCTGGAAACAAATAAATACTTTAAATTTTGATCTTACAAGAATAATGGGGGATGCAGTGAATTTGCCATCTGTAAAGACACCGAGCTAACAGAACGGACCTGTACCTGCAAACCAAACTACATTGGAGATGGATTTAAATGCCGAGGCAACATCCACAGGGTAAAGTATTGCATACATTTGCTGTCCCTTCTTGTTCTTCACATAGCTATTGAATACAAAACTTATCTATTGAAAATATGCCTTTATTTTATTTTATTTTTTTTTATAAGTTGGCAACCCTAGCCCAGAATTTGCAATTAACCTAATCCAAGAATCCAGGAGTAAGAATTGGGTATTGCTAGATAACAACAACAAAACAAAAAATGGGTATAATACATAGTACATTCACAGCAGTGCAGCCTTCCAGTACTGACAAGCTAGTTTTTGTCTTATGGGATCTCTTTAATGATAACAGAGCTTCAAGAGAAAACCACTACACTGAAGGGTGATTGTTAGAGTGCAGCATTAGCACATTACTACTGGTAGTTTCAAGTTTCAAAGAAGCCTGTTATTTTATAGAACAAGGCAAGAATAGAAGAGGGGCAGTGGCCCTTCTCTAGGCTAGAAGTTTCCTGTTTTTTCAAGTGCTGCAATTAGTTGCATTCCATGCACATTGCTCCAGATTTGCAGCACTGTTACAAAGTAATGTTCTTGATTGCAGGAACTTCTCAGGAACTTCAACACATCTAAGTTTTATTTTCATTTAGAGGTAAGAAAAGTGCTGGCTTTTTTTGTTTGTTTGTTTTGCCTCAGGATGTGCAGAGGGGAACAGGCAGGGATCTGGTGTGTACCAAAGTCCTTGGCCAAAATCCTTGGATATAATTGGCACTGGGTTTGGATCAAGCCATTAACATCAGAGATGCTCTGATTTAAACTAATAACTGCTATAGAATCCCTAGAACCCCTGGGAGGCCTCCTTACCAGGCATAAAACTGAATTTTCCACCAGTTCAGTATAAAACTTTCAAGTACTTCTCTCACAAATCCCAGTGTGAGTGAGTATCAATCTTCTACCACCACAGCTGCATTTTCATTTTGCTACACCATCTCCAGATGTCTGAAACATCATGGATGCTGGTGTGCATTACCAGTTGTCATTGCTTTCCAGTGTATGTCAGGAGCAACTGTTTACCCACAAGCTCAGGACAGCACAGATCCATATATATTGGCCAACTAGTCAGACTTATATTCTAGCTTCAGTTCTGTTGCCATGGTAGATGGATGAATTCATCCCACTTCAGCAGAGCTCTCTGCTTATTTTAGATTACTGGTGGTCATTGCAAACTAATGACTCTGTACTGCTTTTATGCCATCCAATCTGACAGGCCTTGTCCATCAGAGATACTGCTGGCCCAGGCCCTTTCACTGTGTTCGTACCTCACACAAAAGTATTAAACAGCGACCAACGAGTAAGTAAGAAGGCTGTGAGTTTTCAGATGGAGGCACCTTGCTCAGCTGCTTCTCAATTGCTCTGCTTTCTGTTGCAGGTGAGGGGATGGCTTGCCAAAGGGGTGATGGCTCAAATCCTCAGGTACCACATGGTGGGCTGTGCCAGCCTGTTGTACAGTGACTTGACAACACTCACAAACATCACTTCTCTGCATGGGGACCCTATACAGATCAGCTATGCTCAGGTAACATGGTGAAGAAGAGGTAAGGGTCTGAACAGGCTGGGCTCATTCAGCCTTTTTCAAAAATAGAATGTATCCCTACCTTCTCTGATGCATAAGAATAAATGTAGTATTAAAAAAAAAAAGTCAAAAAAATGTCCATTTAGCCAAAATGTGCAGTACTTACCTGCCATGTTGACACTGGAGTTGTGTCAGCCTTGCTATGAGAGTTCCTTTACCTTTCAACTCTGGGGTTTGGTTCCATTGTTTTCCATGTTTATCATGCTTGCAAGGGGTAATTTATTAAAACCATTACTTATTGCAACATAAAGACACCAAATCAAAGAAATTTGGCAGCAGCCTCACCATCCAACAAGAGCCAACAGAAAATATTTTTAATTGCCTTTTCAGAACTCTCTGTATTTGAACAATAAAGCTGAAATTATATCCAGTGACACCGTTGGTACAAACGGCGTGATTCATGTCATAAACCAAATCCTGGTCCCATCACACATTCAGGATTTCCCCCCAGGCTCTAAGAGGGTAAGTGCAGCTCATGGTCATTCTCAACTGTGGAGCTTTTATATTACCTAACAGTAACTGTTGTTACTATGCAAGCGTTGCATAAAGTAGTAATAC
Source organism: Tragopan temminckii (assembly GCA_028571105.1). Lineage (NCBI taxonomy): Eukaryota > Metazoa > Chordata > Aves > Galliformes > Phasianidae > Tragopan > Tragopan temminckii. Next base: position 24,550 of record JAOWBP010087815.1, read on the forward strand.
TAAGAAGACCTTCCATAAAAATAGTTTGACACTGCCCAAGAAGTTAAATGCTATACTTAAAATTCATTCAGGAAGTACATTAATGCAAAGAATAGTGTAAGAGGACTTCTGCATGGGGCTTCTTCAACGGCTTTCATAACAACAACAAAAAAAGCAATAACACTTAAAGGGGAAATCAAGACAATATCTGTGTTTTAAATACATTTATAATGTATTTATTACATTAATCTACTGGCTACTGCTTTCTTTGTAGGAAAGCCTTGAAATGGTTGCAGCCAAATATGGATATGTCCTGTTCAGCAATTTGCTAGAGGTAAGTGCTCAAGAGTCAGCAGCCATTAGGAACATGTTTAAAATGCTTTTTAAAAAAAAAAAAAAAAAAAAGAAAAAAAACAAGGGCACAGACATGGCACACAACATCACTGACAGGGTGCTGCTCAACTGAGCCAAAAACTTACAGCCGGCTTTCACCTCCCAGCTCAGCTCTGTCCTACAGTAAGTCAGATCATATGACCAGTGTTCAAACCAAATATGTCTTTCGCCCCTTAGTTGGGCCCACAGCCTGACTTTTGGTGGACAGCTGAAGCACTTCAGAGAATTGGGTTGTATAGCTCAACTTGGGCAACTCAGCAGTAGTTTTCAAAGTCACAACATTTGCAGGCCAGTAACCACTGCATCCCAGTTGTACCACTATTCACCTTACAAAGTCAACATCATTTTAGAGAGAGCATTAATTACACGCATGCAGAGAAGTATTTTGCATGTTGCAGAAAAACAAATTGCTTGGGCTGATCAACGATCCCATTCACAAACCTGTGACACTCTTCTGGCCCACGGACACAGCTATCCGCAGGTTGCCCCAGGAGCAGCAGGACTTCCTCTTCAAGAAGTCCAACACGGATAAACTGGTGCAGTATCTCAAATTCCACATTGTCCGCAATGCTGAGGTGAGACCTGTGCTTTTTTAGGAGCATTGCCTAGGTTGAAACAAGTGAATCTGAACACACACATGTCTTTGCTTCCTTCCCAGATATTAGCCTACCAACTCCCCCACTCCAGCTTGCTGAAGACTCTGCAGGGCTCCAACCTCAGCATTAGCTGCGGGGATAACAAAGAGATTGTAAGTATTTTCCATGCCAGCACCTTCACCCCTCACCTCTGCCATGGGATCAGCTCATATAGACCCTGCTGTGTCCGTGTACAGTCCCTAGAAATGATCAGTGACACCAAAACTCAACTGCTTGTTGTCAGTCCATGTCAACAGCCACAAAACTGGTGTATCCACCCTACCCCTTTCAGCATGCTAGTTGGTTTGCAAGAGTTTTCAAAGCTGTCATTTTCTCTCCTGTAAGATGCTATTTCTTCAAAACAGCTCTCAGTAACCTGAAAAGATAAATACTAGCACACTGACTTCTAAAATGAAATACAAACTATTAGGATGAACCTGGCTTTGGCAGAAACCTTGTAAATACAGCATCTGGGTGCAAACTCTGGTTTGTAATCACTTACAGACTAAGATTGTAAGTATGTATGCAATCCATTAAGCCAAAACAGCAGCATTTTTTCTCTGCAAACATATCAGATTGTACTCACATGTTCTCTGACAAGCATCTGCCTCTGAAAATGTGACCAAGCCAAAATGCACTTGAGGTAGGCCAGTCCATTAGAGGAAACAAAAAGGATCTTCCCAACAGTGAGGTTTTAGCACTGTGAACCCTAGGAAAAGAAGTTAATTTGGTTTCAAGAGCCTGCAGACATCAGCATTGCCTACAGGACAGCTTGACACACCATTGCACATCAGGAGCATTCCTAACAGGCAG
>JAOWBP010087841.1:0-26365 GCA_028571105.1 Tragopan temminckii
CTCAGTCTTCTCTTCTCAAGGCTAAACAGACCCAGCTCACTCAGCCTTTCCTCATAGGAGAGACGCTCCAGGCCCATCACCGTCTTTGTGGCCCTCCACTGGACTCTTTCCAAGAGATCCCTGTCTTTTTTGTACTGGGGAGCCCAGAACTGGGCACATTCAGAGAAACTGAATTCCATAAGACTTTACCTAAATTTTGTTCTACATCAGTTACTAGTAATTTCCTTCTTGAGCCTAATTTTGCTGCTATTTATGTTTTATATTCTATGATTCTGAATGATAAAGAATGATGGTTGATGAGATGACTGCTCTGGTTGTATAGCTGTGTGAACTGCTCATCTGTCAGGTCTGAAGTTCTGCGGTTCTACCTCATTATGTGTCAAGGCAATCCAAAGTCAGCACTGCTTTCCTTAAAATACTTTTCTATACACCTCAGTGTGGCAAGGGGCTTTGAGTGCAGAACAATTACATCCATATAGTGAAGGGCTGTAGATGTTGCATGAAAAGGAATTATAGCAGAAAGGGTGAAAAGGACTGAGCAGAATGCTTGTGCTGACAAAGAATTTGTTGACACACGAACAATTAGGATAGTTCAATCAAGTTAGCTAAAGGCACAAGTTTAAAGTAGTCTTGCTGGATTGCACTAAATCCCCTTCTGGAATCTGTTACTCAAAATTAAAATGACACTTTAATCATCTCCTGCAGATGAATTAAAGTATACAGATAGGCCTTACGTTTGCTCGATGCTTTATTTCTATGACCATTAGGTAATAAATAGCAAGTTTTTACAGTGTAAAGTGAAACCAAGAGACTTTAGCAGATGATGAACTTCTAATTGCATCCAACATTCAGATTTCTACACTACCATTCAATTCAGGAATGGCAGTAGTGATTAGCCACCAGCCAGCCACCTGGGAGTACTTTTCCCTTCATGTCATGCTTTTTATACTGTGTTCATCACAAGGAATCTATTATGATTTTTCTTCTTTGTACATGACATATTGCTAAAAAGAGCTGCAATGAATCCCGTAAGTTTTGTTGCCCTTTCCCTCCTCTTACCTGTGACAATTTAAGAATAAAAACCTTGTTTCACTCCAAGATATCCAGAAAAAAAACATGTTTGCATGTTTATCCTCATGAGTATAGGACACTGCTTTATGATACATCTGACATTTAACATAATTCCTATAAAGTGACATAGTGTGAGAAAGAAAATGGTACCAACTTGATCTTGCCTCAGAACATCAAACTGTGAGTTAGCATGGTTCACAATCAGCTCACGTATTCCGAGCAGAGCACAACAGATGACTATAAGTGTTATATTTGTTGCTCGAATACAAATCAGCTTGCTTACAAGTCAGAGCCCTAAGGAGGCATGTAGAGTGGAGAGGCTGCTGAACTGTATGCATCAGATGAAGTCAAAAAGTGGAATTTAGAAACTAGTATTTAGATAGCCTAAATACAGTCCTAAATGTTGTATTTTTACCTATCTCCATTTCTACTTTTAATGCTTGCAGGATCTTCAGACAGAATTGTCTCTGGTGGCAGTGAAGAAGAACTTGAGGCAACTTTAAGGAAGTTGAATGTTTTGAATAATCCTCAAGGAGAATTATTTAAAGCAGAGGTACTTAGTAAAGATGTTTTAGAAGCAGGTTCTGCTGTAAATTCAAGTTGTTTGTCTTGATCTCTCTGTTGTAGCAGAGGTAATGCAGACAGGGGCTTGGACCTTGCTAAATTTTTGTGCCTACTGGTAATCACAGAATCTTTAGAATTTGATAGAATCTCTAAAGGCCATCTGGTCCAACTCCATTGCAGTGAACAGGGGCACCCACTGCTAGGTCAGGTCGCTCAGAGCCCCATCCAGCCTGGCCTTGAGTGTCTCCAGAGATGGGGCTTACACCACAGCTCTGGGCAACCTGTGGCAGTGCCTCACCACCCTCACCAGAGTTACAGGCATGAAACTTCTATTTTGCATAGGCCTCTTCAGGAGAATTGTCACCAGCTCTGCTATCTCCAGTGACGCACAAAACTACAGAAATCAGGCAAGGCTTTTCTTACTTTTTGTGCAGGTTGTCTGAAGTCTACATTATTTAATCTGTTTAAATGTTACATCTAGTCCTGTCTGCTCTTAAACAACTTTTTTCCTTCCATTTTAAAAATCTTTTTAAAAGCCTTTAATATTGCATGGTGTTTGCAGAGCTTTATTAACATCTACATTTGCTTCAGAGCTCCTAAAAAGTCATTTATGGTTTGAACTTGGTCACTGTACTTGTTGCCTTTCATTGTTGACTAAAAGTCTTTTTCGTGTTTCTGACTTCATCTACTTCAGTACTATGTTTTAAACCCAGTACTATGAGTTTTAGGGTACAAACAAATCTTCTATTTGTGAGTTATCCGTTAGACAAAGAAATTGTGATATACAACAGCTGTATGATAGAGTTGTGATGTAAACATATTATACTGTATTTATTGTGGTCTTTTTGCCTCTTTATTATTTTAAGGGTTCCACAGGAAAAAAAGTCAAGTAGCTTAGAAGACTTGCAGAGTGAATCCCTGGAAAAGGTTGGTTTATTTGTACTCAGAATTTCTGTGATAAAAGTATTTAAGAGAAGTATAACTACAATGTTAATGAGGAGCCATTCTGTTGAACTGTATAACATTTTATTTATAGAAAGGTGTTTTTAAAATAATTTTGACTTCCTATTTGCTGAAGTGCTAAGACAACAGAACTTGAAAGCAATAAAAAAGTATTGAGAATGGGCATGCATTTTCACATAGGATTTTTTTTTTGAGTGTTTGCACATAACTACAAGTATTACTCCCTAACTTTGACTTCTGATATAAATGGCATTATTGAAGACGGTAGCAATGCTGTTTTCGTTAAACAACAGGAGCACTATTGTTAATTCTATGGCTTAATTCCAGAATTAAGACTTCGCAATTTACAAAGTCTCCTTATGCTATGGTCTTGAGGTTTTATTTTTTGTTACGTACACTGAAGCTTTTTCTACACATAAAATTTATGAAACTATTATTGACATTTTCTGTACCAAAACTAGGCTTAACACGAATTATGCATATTTAGTAATGCCATTTAAAAAGGATAATAACCATATTCCCTAGTAATGCGATTGTTTTACTACTTCAAATTTAATTAAATTTGTTCTTAAATGTCTAAAAATGATAATGACCAAATAAAATGTTTGAAATTTATGTTGCATTCATTTGAGTGTGGTCACACACAGGACAGGCTGAATGACAACTAACACTTTACTCCATGTGGAATTTATGAAGGTCTGCTTTCTTTTCATAACTTTTAAACTGTTTTTGTCATAAGTTGAAAAAACTTTGTCTTTATGATAAGATCAGGCTAAAATCAAAGATATGGCACAACCATAATCAGTGAGGCCCATGTTCATCAGGGCACTTAAATTATGTGCCCTCATTTAGGCATGAGACTTCTTAGTGAAACAGACCTCCCTATGCATGTAAGTGATTGACTAAATATGAATTAGTCACAACTTAGCCAAAACAAACATTTGTTTTGCTGACCCAGCACCAGAATTTGCTCGTTTCACTGAGTCCAGTGGAATTTGTGGTAACGGCACCGTTTCTGGAGTTGTTTTTTGCACAAGACTCAAATTTTAATTACATCCAGCAATAATAAGATGAAACATTCAGGTGTCTCTGACCTCCCCATGCTGATTTTTTTTTTAACCACTTCATTTCTATCACAGCTCTTTTTTACAGTTTCAGCTGGATACATACAGCATTATGTATGTTCTCTTATGTCAGTCACTTTCACATTGTTTTAAGTTATGTGAATGTTACGTGAATGTCACATTCCCAGCTCAATGCAAGTCCAATACAAGCCCTCAGAAGCCCAGAAATACTGAAATCCCTTTAATAACAGAATGTGAACTGGGCACAAATTTTGTAATCTTTTGAACTTATGCTTTTAATATTAAATACATAATGAAAATGAGGAGATATCAGACCTTGTAACATACTGTCAATGCATTAATAGCATCGCTATAGTAATCAAGCTACAATTGATGTTTTGTGTACGTATATTAATACTAACATTTGTCTGTTGATTTTTTCCATAAAACTTTGAAATTACTCTCCCTGCAACTCCGTAGTATGTAGATGGAAAACCAGTACAGCCTGTTGTAGAACAAGAGGTATATTAACTGTAAACTCTTTTAACATTTATCTGCTGTGATGTTGTGGCTCTATTTTCACTTCATTTTCCCTTTTAAAATGTTTGTAAAGTCCAGGTACCTGACAAAATTTGAAAGTGGGGGTAAGGATTGAAGAGTTGTTTGGTTTTTGGTGGTGGTTGTTTTGTGGTTTTTTTTTCTGTGTGGTGGTGGTGGTGGTGTTTTTTATTCAACCAAGCTTTTTGGGTATCTAAGGTTGGAAGTCAGTCAGCTTCAGAAAACATAGTGCTAATCTTTGATAAAAGTAGTATGCAGTTGCTCTACTCATGTAATCTTTGGTACAAGCTGGGACAGTTGTGAAACTGCAGTTAGCAAAACAGGAGCAGGGGTCTGACACGCAGTCCCTGAAACTGAGGAATCCAGTCTGTGATTATAGAATTACTGAAATCACTTCTGACCTTGAAACAAGAATGGATAAACCAGTAATTATGTATTATCCTGTCCCAGACAAGTTTGATCGAGGTATTTCAAAACAATTAAATTATGTTACTAAATAGGGGAATACTAAATGTTTTTGTGCTTATTTCAAATTACACGTTGAATGTACACCACTCCCATAATTGGAGGTGCAGGCTCATTTCTTTTCCAGAATAAAACTCTCTACTCCTGTAACTTAGCTTACAAAAGTTAAATTTCTGTAGCCTGAATTCATTGTTGATTCTTTGTATGTCATTAATACTGGTGGGCAAAATGCCTGACCAAATTTGAGTTATCAAAATGCCTTTGGCTTAAACTGAGACACAGCTGTAAGGTGAAAACACAGACAGTTGAGTGAAGTGTGAAGGAAAAAAATGTGACAGAGCAAAGAATGGGCTGGGAAATGAGTAAATGCATTTATGCTACTATCAAAGTTGGCCTTGGAAGGACTGAATTGTTATGTGGTGTCAGGGTCCTGAAGGAAGTGGAAGTGGCTAGAAAAACATTTATGAGGAAACTAGGAAATATTCAGTATATATTATGGTTTAATATAATTTACAGTCTGGCTGAAGGGGAAAAGAAGGGAAGAGAAGGCTGAGTCTTAGCTAGAACTTCTTGGCAGCTGATTATTAGAATTAAATTGAATATCTGTAAAAAGGAACATGAAGGGCGATGGTGTCATTTAGAACTGTAAACTGCAAAATACTTTTTCTAAACTTTTAAATTATTGTGTGCTAGATTGTAAATGCAATGAGTGATTTTTTTTTTTTTTTTCCTCCTTTTAAAAAACCAAATCAACAGAGTAAGCCACTTGTGAAAGGCAGCAAATATCAAACTTTGCCAGGAAAACTTCCTCGACCCACACGGAATGGAGACCAAGGAACATATAAAGAGTCAAATTCACCCGACACAAATGACACTGAGTACAACAGCATCCTGGGCCTGAGTATGTATCCGTGCCTCTCAGAGGCAGCATGGGATTATCGAAGAGACAAAAAAGCAAACTAACAAGGGAAACAGCGCACTGTGTAACCTGCTGTGTTACATGGATGAGCTGAGCTGTTCAGATGATTCAGTGAGGGAAGCTCTGCTCCTTTAACAATATATCAGTATTTTAGATAAGTTTACTAGAGAATGAAGGCTGGATTTATTTTAGAATGTTTGCTTTTGTTTTTGCACCAGATGTTATAATTTGCGAATACCAGTGACAGTGTAATGAAGAGACCTTTTGTTGGTTTGGGTTTTTTTTTGAAGGCAGTGTTCTTAAAAGCCAACAAATCTGTTACTGAAAATTGGAATTTTTGGTGATCCACGCATATTCACAGTAGGAATAAGTGTCCTCTTTTTTGGCCACTTGCAGTGATCATGAGCTTGCTGATGCTTTCTTAAAAAACAAGGAAACAAAACCGCACATTTATGCTAGGCTGTATATTTAAAAAAAAAAGTCTCCCTGTTCCCATCTCGCTACGTTTTAATGTGTGACATTTTACAGTATAACCAACAGTAACGTACACATTTCAGGGAAAAAAGCTGTTTTAATTGTTGTGGGGTCACAGTTGTTTGCTGGTTTGTGGATTTTTTTGGTGGTGGTTTTTTTGTTTGTTTGCTAAGGCCACATGGTCCTAAGAGCTGCTAAGTAGCATAGCTTAAAGATTTCAGTAGATTGCTGGTGGATTGTTTTGTTGGTTTTTGTTGGGGTTTTTTGGAGTTTTTCTGTGATCACAACTTTGTAGTTCCTCATTAATAATTAGCACATAATTTATTAGCCGTGCTATTAGGTCTTTTACGTGCAGGATCAAAGGATGGGGAATCTTGTAAAGTAGAATGTTATTCTAGAAACAAGCAATGAGTCCTTAAAAGCACTGAATTACCAGAGTCTGGTTTGTTTCTTCCACATGCAGTAAACTCATTATACCTCCAGTTCTGTATTTCACAGAAATTTGATGTGGTCTTAGACATTGCTTTATTTCAGTAGTGTACGCTTCATGTGTTACAGTTGCCAAAGAATGGATGAAATGTAAACGATCATTTGTATCTCTTTAAGATGACTGGTCCAGAATTCCGGGGGCTTGTGCACACCAATGCACAATCCCTTTCATGTCAAGCATAACAGCTTCTTTTTGTTTCTGCTTTTAACAGTTTACTACTTACTCTAGCTTACTACTTTGCTCTTCTGTAACTTTATTTTGCTGGTGTTTTATATCTTCTTTGCTTCTTCATCTGACTTTCTGCTTCTTGGGACTGAAGATCGCATCAGGAGTGTCAGTGCACCCATGCTAGGTATTGTATCCAAACAAAATGCAACTTTTAACGTGAATTTTGCTGCTTATTTTTTCCTTTCCTTTTTCCCTCCCTTCATCTTCTCTGTAAAATACTAACACTGAGTGGGCAATCCAGACTGAACTCCTTAAGTGTAGTACTGAAATGAAATAAAATCTTTAGCTGTATAGCATTCAGATGGGATATTTTTTTTTTTAAGATATTTATTCTTGGTCTTATTTTGCTTTCACTAAAGTCAACAATAAAATTCCCACTGATTTTGATGGATGAATTTTGGTATTAAAAATAGGAAACACAACAGCAGATCAAGATCTGGAATTAAGGTTTTAAAATAAATTGAAATTACAATATTATAATACCCTTTTCTTGAATCAAAAGTACAACTACTCTTTTTTTTAACATTATTTTTATGCAAGAACATTTTTATAGCTATCTGTACTTCATTATGTTTTTTAATTTAAGTATTAGTCTGCCATATAACAACCTTGTCAGATTTTGTGCTAATTATTGACAATTATTGTTGTTAACCCAGGAGAAACAGAAAACATGGACGGTACAGTAGTTTCAGATGATCTTTCACCTCTTTCTTTGGGAATGGATTCAGGTCCACAATCTCCACTGTCTCTAGAAAACAGAAAGAGTCCAAAAGGGATCAAGAAAATCTGGGGAAAGTAAGATAATGTTTTTTAGTTCCTTGTCACAGCATTTCAAACTGAGACTTCATTCAGTTCTCATGAAAAGATACAGCAAGAGTAAAATAAAATTCAGGAAAAGGAGGGAAAGCAGCTCTCTGTACGAGTGTGTCTCTTTGTATACATGGATGGAGGAAAGTGGATGGTAAGGTTCAGAGTGTCATGCTATTGGAAGAAATACTATATTCTCCTGTGTAATTATGCTGACAATTGAGAATATCAAGTTTTACTGTGTTCCTTTTATCTGCTTCAGGACTGCAGCCATTTACAAGTCTGACCTCTGGTGTGAATTATTATTTGAGTCGAAGGGTCATGGCTGCTTTGCAAAGCTTTTCTTTCTTTTCTGAGATAGGTCTAGACAATGTTTGCCTGCTACTTCATCAGCTGCTGCCTGAATCAGATGTTTATGCTCTAGGGGAAGATTAATACAGTTTCTAGCTGTCATTATAGTTTCCATATGAAACACTTTGCTGTTGAACACTAACAGTACTGTCTTGGCGCTCTTATTTTGAAAGAATAAGAAGAACTCAGTCTGGTAACTTTCCTGCAGACGATTTGGGTTTGGCAGAGTTTCGAAGGGGTGGTCTCCGTGCAACAGCTGGACCTCGGTTATCCAGATCAAAGGAAACCAAAGGCCAGAAAAGGTAACATTTTTTTTCTTTTTTTTTTGCACAGATTATTATATAGTGTTGTTAAATATACTGAACAATAAAATGTTCCTTTTGTGAAATATGCATTAACATACTTAATTACACATAGAATTCCACAACTGAAAGAATTTCTCTGGTAGAAAGTGTAGCCCAAGCGGTTTGCCTATCTGCACTCCTTCAACTGCAGGTAGCAGCACGAAAATGTCACCAGAAAATTTCTCTTCATCTCCTGTGGGAATATCTGCAGACATGAAGATTCAGCAATTACCTCTTTCTGTCCTTTCCCATTTCTATTTGAAACTTTTATCCTTCTCTTCCTCCCCTGCCCCAAATGACCAGAAGAGGAAGCTGGACAGTCAAATTAAGAGGATACTCATACCACAGCATGTATTGAAAGAATGTCTGCTAAAGCTGATTACTGCACAAGATAAAGCATGCTTTATCAGGACCTGGCCTGTAGTACCTCCTCTAGTCTGCAAATGTCTTTCTCATAATTTCTATCATCTTTCCTTTATGAATTTCAAAGAGTTCTTTTATTTTTCAGTGACTACAATGCTCCATTTGCTCAGTGGAGTACTGAAAGAGTTTGTAACTGGCTTGAGGACTTCGGTCTTGGGCAGTACGTCATTTTTGCCCGGCAGTGGGTGACTTCAGGCCATACACTGTTAACTGCGACACCTCAGGACATGGAAAAGGTAATATTTGTACCTGTTTCTCTTAAGCAAACTCCAGTTGCTTCTGTATAACAAGGCCCCTTCCAATAATCGGCAGTTCTACATTTTTGAAATGTTTTCATAGATGTTTAATGAGATGAAGAGAGCCAGAGGCAAAGCAAACTATTTGTTCATGGTTATTATTACAGGAAATGGGAATAAAGCACCCACTGCACAGGAAGAAATTAGTTTTGGCCATTAGATCAATAAACACAAAACAAGATGAGAAGTCTGCACAACTCGATCATATCTGGGTGACACGTGAGTGAAAAATTCTTCAGAAAATTTTGTGGTTCTTTTATATAGTGAAATAGGAATTAAAACACTTAAGTATTTTCAGATCAATCATCAGATGAATTTTTCTCCAGATGACTGTATGGTCTATCTGCACATTCGGTACAATCACAAGTGTATAACAGCACTGGGTGAAATACTTTATAAAGCACATTTCATGTAATAATCTGATGATGGCATCCACATTTCACAAATTGTTCCACAACTTTTCTGCAATCTGAATGGTTGAGTTCCCACGGAAAGTTCATACTATAAAACTGTCTATTTGAATGTTCAGAACAACACAAAAATCATCATTCTATGAAATAACTTGTCCTGTTTAAACTTAGCTCTCTTAAAAAAGATGGCTGGTGACTACTTAAACATGCATGTGTCTCAGGCAGCCCATCCTTCTTTCGGGAGAAGGAACATAAATAGGGGTGGGAGGTCTCAGTCTAGCAAGAGCTAAATTACATTACAGAAAGTACATACTTAAAATACAGCAGAGGTATTGTTGACAAAGCTGGCTGCTGGGAATTGCTTTGATGCTCCCGATAAGAGGCTGTCCTTTGGAAAGTGAATAGGTAGAATGAGATACTGGAATGCCTCAGAAGAAGCTGGCTTCATTCTCACTGATACAGATTTGGGTACATGATTGTTCTTCTATCTACAGGCTGGCTTGATGATATTGGCTTACCTCAGTACAAAGACCAGTTTCATGAGTCCAGAGTTGATGGGAGAATGTTACAGTACTTAACTGTGGTAAGCTAAAATATTTTTTTTGCCAAACTCTGAACTTCAGAGTGAGCAAAGAATTGCAGGTTTTTTTGCAAACCAGAAATAGTGCAGGCAGGAACTTCTCTGTACTGTTTAGTGCAAGATTACCTGTTTTATGCACCTTAAGAATAGTAATACAGTGTTACAGCTGACTTCTGCAAGATGTTTTTCTTTCAATATCACACAACACACTGACGGTAAAATGACCTACTTTACATACAGCTTCTGGAATGTTTTGTTCTCCTCATTACGTTATCAACAGCATTAGGTAAATTAAAGATAAAGAACAAATCCAGTAACTTGTACAGCTCTCATCAAATTAGTAGCAAACAATACAATACATATACCCATAATGTTTACTTATAGAATCATAGAATAGCCTGGGTTGAAAGGGACCACAATGATCATCTAGTTTCAACCCCCCTGCTATGTGCAGGGTCACCAGCCACCAGACCAGGTTGCCCAGAGCCACATCCAGCCTGGCCTTGAATGCCTCCAGGGATGGGGCATCCACAACCTCCTTGGGCAACCTGTTCCAGTGTGTCACCACTCTCTGTGTGGAAAAACTTCCTCCTAAAGGAAGTTACTTGTACAGCTTCCCTGCCCAAGTTTAGATAATTAAATATTTGTTCTTGTATTTTTATCATAGCGCAGTAACATAATTAGCAGTAGTCAAGAATAGAACCTTGTCTAAGCTGCTTGCAGAACCTTTGCCACAGAAGTATGGTCTCTACTGGTCCATGCCAGGTATGAGTTGCTAGCTTCTGTGATCCTACTGCAGCACGATCTTAATCAGGTCAAAAACTATCCATGAGCCTTGGATTTATTTAATAGGCTATAAACTCTCCTTCCATTTTTAACCATATTAATATGGTACAATACTGTAAACCAAAAACTACATACAAAGCTTAAAATCTTTCTTCTTGGCAAAAGTACCTATTTTTGAATGTATTCTGTGCTGCTTAAAAGACTCTCCTTTACAGAATGACCTTCTCTTTCTGAAAGTCACCAGTCAGCTGCATCATCTGAGTATTAAGTGTGCCATTCAAGTGCTGCACATCAACAGTTTTAACCCCCACTGTCTACGCAGACGACCAGTTGAGGAGGTAAAAGTATGTTTAAGTAACTTCATTTAAACAAGCACTAATTACTCTGTTATTATACTCCATGAATAATAACACCTCAATCACAGCTATTAGGGAATCGCCTCTAAAGCAGTAGCTGTGTTGCATTCCTGCTCTGGAATATAACATGTCCTCTCTGATAATAAAAACCTGCTCAGTTCACAAGTGATTGAGCTACTTACTAGTTGAATCTTATGCATCTTTCTTTTAAAATTATTTTCTCAGTTATGTTAATTCAACTTTTGAGCGAATTATTTGGAATGCTCTTTTTTGGCTGTCTTAATTGAATTATAAAAGACTGTGTATTGTTTTCACTCTACCTGTTCACCAGAACAGTGATACTTTGTGATATCTTAGTGATACTACGACAGCCTTGTTAACAATGCTCTTCTCAAAATATTCAGGTTTTTTTTTACACTTAGCATGTATACTCTATGATTTTAGAATTTGATGCAGTACATAGCTTTAATCTGTCCTAGACTGTACCTACCACCACATCAGAGGATGTTTAAGAGATGCCTTGAACAGAAAGAGGAAATGCTCCTCTTTGTTGAAAAGGGAACTCAAGATTCATTTTGTGAACACACTGTGACAGACCAGGCTGTATTCTCATCATCTTTTCTGGTTACTTGAACAGAGCAATGTTTCACCTTCTGAAGTAGTGCAGTGGTCCAATCACCGAGTGATGGAATGGCTCAGATCAGTTGATTTGGCAGAATATGCACCAAACCTCCGAGGAAGTGGAGTGCACGGTGGCCTCATTGTAAGAATTCTTTTTAACATCCTACTACATATCTATGAAGAATTGACAAGACTGTATTGCAAACCATATTTTATCTTGTTCTGGTCACATAGCAAGAAACACAAATTGACATTTGCAAAATGAAAGCATGATCAGGCATTTTAAAAAGTTTTTGTATCTGTACATCTTAATTTTACAAAAGAAAATTTAAATAGAAAAGCAACTGCTAAGATGTCAATGCTGAGCTGTGTAGGTTTAACAGCAACAGTAGTACGTTAGAAAACAACAACCTGTACTGTGAGAAAATTACTGTATTGCTGAGTGTTCCTTGGAGCAGCTTTAATAAAATTATGCTAACACCCTGCCACAGGAAATAATTGTTTTGAACTTACATCTGTCTTGCCTGAAAAGAGTTTTTCTGATTCAAAACACAATTTGTAGCTTAGAAAAGCCAAGAGTTCTGAAATACTGTGATGCTGATGTGCTGCAGATTTTTTGAAAAAAATAAATAGAAAAAAAATTGTACTAAGATTAAGTTTGTTTTTAGAATAATACAGTAGTAAAAAAAAAGTAGAGCAAAAAAATCCCCAAAACAACCTTGTTGATGATAAATATAATTTGGTGTTTGTCTGGTCACCCTCTGCATTTCTTAATGTCTAACTCCACACATTTCCTATTCAAACCTAGTGAATGTCATAGTACTACTGACTTAAAAAAACTAATGTAGACAGCTGGAATGAAGAAATCCCTCTGCTAAGGACCATAATGATTTACTATTGCAAATATTTAACCATATTATTAAAAAAATAAAAAAAAAACCCTATTTTAATAGATTCTTGAACCCCGCTTCAATGGTGACACACTGGCAATGCTGCTGAATATTCCACCTCAGAAGACCCTACTGCGACGCCACCTAACAACCAATTTTAATGTATTAATTGGGCCAGAGACACAGCAAGAAAAAAGAGACATAACGGAGTCAACAGCATACGCACCTCTGACCACCACTGCCAAAGTTCGGGTATATGCTGCTTTTGAAAACGAGATATTACAGAATCTCAGCCTTACTCTCTCATTTCTCATAAAGAAAATACAAAACATACATATGTGAGTGGGGAAAGATCTGTTCTAGAAGCAGTGCTACATTATTCTTACCTCTAGATACCAAGGCATTTAATTTGTAGCTATCTTTTAAAATTTGTTTCTGAAATGAGCATGCAATCTCCTCTTAAACTTATTTAAAATGAACTGTAACCCCCACTTTGAAAACAATTCAATGTATATAGTTCTGAATCTATTTACATGAAGGACTACAGTACATAAGTAAATCAAAAGGAAAGGATTTTGAATGTTTAAAGAATAACCTTATTTTTCATGTTTAAAACTTGCTTTCTTTTTATTTTAGCCAAAGAAACTTGGATTTTCACATTTTGGAAATTTAAGAAAAAAGAAATTTGATGAATCAACGGACTACGTTTGTCCTATGGATAGAAACCCAGGTGCTACAAATGGTATGCAGAAGAACTACACTGGATACAAAGGCCTTAGTCCACTCACTGATAGGGAACTGGATCAGGTGGGACAAACAGACTGATGCCATTCTCATCTCATCCTCTTCCTGCATTCCAAAGCTTGCAAATAATCAAATGTTAGCATATAACAGTATTTGCTGTATCTGCATGAACTCATTGAGAAAGTACTAGCTATGGACACTTGAAAGAGTACTATACTAAGAATGTCAAGGTGTGTTGTTTGTTTGTTTGTTTTTTTCCATCAACATAACAATGAACTCATTCATCTTCAAGCCCTTTTTCAGGAACCTAACACCTTTACACTACCGCAGTCAGTGTATTTTGGCAATTCAGGTAGAGGCTGCAGTAAACAGAAAATTTTTGTACTTTTGGCTTTCATAACCTGAGTATGACACACACCTTTTATCTTTATATGGGCAGTTTTTAATGTGATAAGTTTATTTGGACTAATTTGTACATTAAAGTACAACTGGATCTTAGATTTCTAACAGATTAATCAAGGATTCCAACTGCATTATTTCATTATGTACGTGGAAAGTAGTTTGGCTTAAACAGTATACCTGAAAACAATGGCCTCAGTAATGAACAAGATTATTAATAAACCAACACTTAAATAATTCACTTCTGTCATTTAGTAGTGAACTGCTTAATGAAACTGTGTCCAGACATTGCATAAATGATGAAAATTAAAACACACCAAACTCTACTTTACTGTTGCATAAAGGAATGTAAATCCAGAAAAACAGAGCTACCAAAGGCTTGTGTGGACTCGACAACATGCAGGACCCACATAGAGGAAGCTGGGGTGCACCATTCTAATTCCAGTGACTGTAGTGAAACATTTTAAACTCAGTGAGAAAATGGCCACAAAATTGCTAAGACTAACTACAGAAGTCATTCTGTCATTTGCATGGTTTACTGCATCTAACATCTCATTTGTTTTCATTATCTAACTATTGTCTTTTTTAGTGTGCACCATAGTAAAAATCAAGTGCTGCTCCTACATGGGGACAGTACCAAGCCCTGACAATCAAATATACACACTAACATAGTACGGATGTGCATTCACATAATTAAGAGTTGAAAGGGAATGCATTAACTCTGAGCCAACAGCTTACAGCACAGAGCTGTTCAAACATTACAGAAATATTCTATTTTTCACTAGGAGAGTGGCCTTTAACTTAAGCCTGATTTCTATTGTGGTCACGCAGCAAAACCTCAGTGCCCTAGTACTGATAGCCTTTTTGTGTAAGCAGAGGTAGGATTGTTATTGCTTGCCTATGGAGGCAGTTCTATTACTGGAATTATGTGTTTCATCTTCTGGAAAATATTACTCTTCACTGATAATTAGTTACGCCATTCCTTTTTTTGTCTAAATTACAGATCAGGTTCCATAAATCAGTTCTCTTAATCAGGATTTAATCCTTTGTTAATGCATTTTCATACACTTTACAGCATGGAGACATTTTTATTCATATGCAACTTGGAAATGTGCTGAAATCAGCTTTTAAAAGTACAGCATCTCCATTTGTCAAGGCAGAGATACCTCCCCATGATGCATGTACAGTGAATAATATTGCACATACTGTCTGAATTGAATTAGCTGCTGAATACTTTTACAGATGGAACACTCAGAAGGAACAGTAAAGCAAATAGGGGCTTTTTCTCAAGGCATAAGCAATCTTACGGTATGTACCAATTTTATTCCTTTTGAAGTCACAGATGTATTCTGCTACAGCTCAGCGAAATTTGGGTATTGCTAGTGGTGGTTAAGAGTAAGTGGGTCACTACTCTTGTTATGCACCTCCTTTATACCTTGGTTGCATGCTATATGCATGCATGGACACTCAAAAAAAAAAAAAAAATCACTTCTACTAGAAATTAAGTTTCACTTCAGCATCTTCTAAGTTTTTACCAATTTTATCTCTGTGACACAGTAAGAGGCATCCCTTCCAAAGACTAGCAAAGAGGCAAAACTTGAAGATGTACGAGAGAGAAAATATCACAGGGAAATAAATCACTGTGTACTCCTGACTCCATGTTGGTCCTATTTTTTTCATATTAGTTAATTGACTAAAAATGTATGAACGATGCCACACACATGTGTGAAAATTCCTACTTTTGCTACTTAAAGCAGCCATTCGGGAGATTCCTTTTAATTTTATGTGGCTCTAACCCCCTCTGCTGTGAATCTGATCTCATTACAGTTGGATTTCTCTAAACTATAGGCCTCTGACTATGTCTACTTGTTTTAATATTGCTGTGATTTTTTTCAGACAATGTTAAGTCAAGATGAAATGCTAAATGACAGCAGATTTTTAACACCTACCTTAGAAGACTGGAGTTGATATTTCAGCATGACCAAGACCACTAATACCTCATGCCTGCCTGGAGCGGGCCAGGAGAAGCCTGATGCTGTGGTACAGAAAAACTTTACCTCTTTTCCTCTAGTGACACACACCACATAGTATTTAGTACTGCTAGCAGAGCAACACTTCACAGGTAACTCTCCTCTGCACTCTTTCCATATAATATAGTGTAAAAGAGGTGCTGAAAGAAGTGCTACACAGTTGTTTCTTATGCAGAGTCTGGAAAGCCAGTATGTTTTACCCTTATATTTTATCATCTTTTACATGGTATGTTTAAGTACTGCTATAGAAAAAGTCTTTTATATATATTTTTCTAATTTTTATAATTAAGCTGTAATGCAGGAATCATTAATATTCTATTATACCACATGGACTAATCAGAGCCACCTAGCAATTCAGACAGGTGCTGGCAAGCACAGCTGTAATGGCTCGCTATTACTGCAGTCATGCCAGAGATACTTTCCCATAGAAGGACCCTCACCCCTTTCACTAGAACATACCCTGCCCTTTTTTTGTTGTTGTTGTTCAGTAAGCATGGTTTAGAATAGGAAAAATAAAATGTAATAGCATTCACCAAGCCCTTGCAGGAGGGTGACAGTCAAGATGGCTTGTTCACAAATCTTTAGCTAACTCAAAGCACAATCAAAATAATTAATGCAAAATATAACTAAAATACTAGAATGATGCTTGCTGTACTCTGCGACAAAATTTTCAGTGTGATTGCTTTAAATTGTAGGCCTTGAAGTTGAACTGTTGATAGCGTTTTTTCCTGTACTTTCCTGTTTTGTCTAAAATGGTTAGTACTGAGGCACGTGTGGAAGCATCAGGGTGCTCATAAGCCTTCTGAACAATCCACACAGTTCAGAGAGAACACTCTCAGCATAATACCTGGTTGATATAAGATGCAGCACAGGTTTTCAGGAAGACAAGGAATGAGTATAAGACTATTTTCTTTTCCATTGTTAAAGCTAATTAAACATATGCCTGCAAACAGCCTTCAGGACTGGAGCTGGTAGTAGAAACTGTAATATTTGCATGAGAACTGGTCATGTTATTTTACACTTTCAGTTCTCCTTTCATTCCAGCTACAGGCAGATTTTCATATAGTGTTTTATTTAGCAGTGGGAAATCAATACTATTGCTCTGTTACATGTCAAACATGACTAGGGCACATCAAGTACTATAGTAAAGCAAACATTTCTTTTTAACACCTGACAAAATAAATCTGTAGCTATCGTATGGAGGTAAGTAAGATAGCAGTACTGTAACAGAGGGAAATGCAGCTTCTGACTACTTACACAAGGGGCAGTTCAAGGGTGAAAGTGTTGTGTTCACAGCTGCAACTGCTTGTGCGATCTGACAGCACATGCCTTTTGTGTATTAATAAGGTAATTAATAATTAACACTATATCTTATACAGAGAAATGCCAGAAAAAAAAAATCTGTCCAACTGGAAAGAAAAGGCTTTTTATGAATATGCATGGTTTGCATTACTTCTTCCTTTCTTGCTACAAGATGTTGGTGTATCTATTAATATAAGCCCAAGGGTGGGCTACTCCCAGCCACAAACCTTCCAAAATAAATGGGAAATCTCAGGTGCTGTCCAGAGCACGCCCAAAATGTTAAAATTAAGGCTGGGTTTTTTTTTTCGGTCACTGAAGAATTAAAAAAATAAAAATCCAAAGGAATGATAAATGAATCTGTACATGAGCAAACTAAACATGCCAGTCAAGTACCCTTCTGATCTGGCAATGTAGTAGTGCAGTCAGCACTAGTGCCCACATCATATACTAACACACACATGAAATACCCTGTTGGATTAACTGATCAGATTCATCCTACTCACAGTACTATAATAACTGCTCTGGCAGGGGCAGCCTTAGTATCACTGAGCTATTCCAAGCAGCTTTCCCTTTTTCTTTTGAGGGAGTATTTATAACTCAGTGTAGTGTTGTGCTAAGCTTGATATGAATATCTTCTTTTTTAATATAGTAAGAAATCCTAGTTATAACACAGGCATACATGCTTACACCTTTGACTGTTATGAATAAATTCTGGATATTCTTCTATTACTTCCTGACTGTGGAATGATTCGAACAGAAACAGAGGTAGCCGATATCAGTAACAGAATCACAGTTGTGAATGTCTGTGACTTTCTCTGCATTGTTACTACAACTTCCCTAAGTCAAGCTTTAACTACTAGATGGTTTATTTTGCTTCAGAGGAATTAAAATATTTAGTAAGCACAGTTGTTTGCAACTGAAGAACCAAGTCTTCTGTCTTTCAGATTTTTCAGACCTTAAAGCAATTGCAGCATGAACTAATTCCTGAAAACGAATATGCAGTACTGCATGCACTGACAACTAAAAATTCAATGCTACGTGGCAAAAATACTGAGATGAGGTACAGCTGAATGTAAAACCAACTCAGCAAGGCTTACAATAGGAAGGAAGAAGCCATGCTTTCTTTTAAGCAAAAGGAATGGCCAAAAGAACAAGCATTCAGGCCATCAGAAGACAGCATGACGTTATAGAATTCTCCTCAATAACTTCCACAAGAATGAGAATAACTATTACAGTAATTCTCTGTTACATGTTACCTAAATTTTGATAAGATGTTTTTTAGTGTTTTTTAAGCATTTTGCTTAAAGTCTCCTAAAGGGCTGCAAAACAGCATTTGGAGAAAACAATGTTCCTTGTTCTCTCCACCAGAATGAATTAATTACTTACAGAGTGCTCACATCATCGTATTCCACTTTTTACAGCCCTCTCCCAAATTCCATATCCATGTCAACAAACAAGTCATTTTATCACTGTCCTGCTTCTCAATTTACACACATTTTTTTCTTAGAACTGCAGGTGTAACACTTCATATTAACTTATGACTTAGTTACTTCCCACATAATTGAAAAATAATTTCTCAGCCTCTTAGTAGTCAAAGGTCACTATGAAGTTAAAACTCACAGAAATTAAACTATGTTTAATGTCTTTGTGTTACAAAACACACACACAAAATTAAGAAATACTGCACAGTTACATACCAGTCGTTCCTGTAGGAAAATATGCAATACTTAAGAAAAAGAGCTGGTTGACATCACCATTAATAAGAAAATGTAATGCTCTTGGGATAGCCGAGTATGTTCAGGTTAGGCTGACAGGCAAACTGAATCATAGGTGGTGGCCCACACAGAAGAATGAGCGTTTCACTGCCAGGAGAAGGGAGGTGGGTTTTAATCATGTCTGCAGTGACAAAGTCAGAACTGTACTTCCAATCTGAAACAAACACATCAAACTATTAATCTGACTCTGTACAGTCTGAAATCTCTTTAAACTACATATGTTTTTTTCACAAAGTAGCTGAAGCTATGCCACCATCACTGCAAGCAGAGACAGGGACAAATCTCTCACTGTGCTCAAACCTTGTGGTTCCTTTTAAAGAGGACAATAAGCACACAGATAACAAGAATCTGGCTGAAAAGGGACTATGCAGACTTTCAGACAAGAATGTCTATGAATAAATGACAGCTTTAAACAAATTAGATATCAGCCAGGAATAAACATGAAGAATAAATCAGGCTTTCTTCCAGGAGAGAAAGGTCACCCAGGACAGTAGTACAGGGACAGATTATTCAGACCTGTGCTACTCAACACATTTGGAAAACTCTAGAAAAGATTGGTAAGGTTACAAGCTCAGTGATGACAGGAGCGTTGTTACAAGAATAAAAAAGAAATGCGAGGCGGTTTCAAGGAGCAGTATCATTGAATACCTCTGCTGCTTTAAGTGAACAAAGTATCCTTTCCCCCCCACTATCTCAAGGTACAAAAATATGTACTTTAAACTGATTTACCAACACAAAGATACTGCTGTTATGAAAACAGCAGCAGTTTTCACAAGAGTAAGCATACATCCAGTGTGTACCAGTAGCCTACCTTGTGGAGGTTTGTCCAGCATATATCAGAGCGTGACCTGATCAGGATGCCTCTTAGCAATGTCTTCTAGCTCAGCTCTGAGCAGTATATCCTTTTCTGTCTGCAAAATGAGACTGCTATTTAGCTCTAAAACATCTTAAGATAGCCTCTGATGTGAGCTTACCTGATGTGTGCAACAAGACAAATGCAATGGTAACTCAAACTTTCCCTTTGCGTGACAGGCTACTATCATTACAAATTAAGAGCAACCAAATACGAGACTTAACAGTCACCTAAACACAGTTCTAAAGATGTCAATCTGAACAACTTCTGAATCACAATTAGCTCCTGTTAACCCTGGTTAATAGAATTAAACAGAACAAAGTCCTGTTTCTTTGCAATCAGTCAAGGAGTAAGATTAGCAGGAGGATAATGAACGTTCACAATTTATTCCAATACAGGAATTAGGGAGTATAGGTGAAACTACAAGCAGCCATCTTCAAAACAACTGAAATATCATTGGAACTACAACAGCACCATACAGTATTAATAAATAGTCACAGATATTTTTCTAATTCACTTTCTCCTTCTTAAATCATTTTAACCCAAGACAATATAATAAGAACTTATTTATTTAGTAACTACATCCTGGTCCTATCTATGCTAATCATATTAAATATGCCATCTCAGATCACATTTTGTCATACACATTCAGCCAAAATTACAGACCAGACAGACACTGGAAGATATGAAGCATGTAGAGCAGTATTTTCTGTGTCACAGCAGCTTCAAAAACTTAAGCCAGCAAAAAAGGCAAGCCATTAAAGGACAAACAGATGTATCAGCACACTTACCTGATTAGCAAAAAGAAGGTAACATTTCGTAGAGTCCTAAGGATCACTTGTGATATGATGGATCAGCTGCAACATAGGCATTATTCCTGTTCAAAACAAAGCCGTTAAGAAAAGCAAATATTTCAATCTACATAAAGCTGTAGTTTCAATATTCTTGCTGCCTTCACTTGGTTTTCAGTGGGAGCTTATTTTGCACAGGGCTACAGAACACTGAATTTCTACTCTGTGCCAAATGCAGAAGTTGAGGGGTTTTTGTTATTCCAAATAGATTAAAATTAAAACAAAACCACAATGCTTGTGTTCTGGGGCTCTCATCTTCAGCATTCTCTTATCACATCCACTAATTTCACCTTCAGGATATTCTCCTAAAATATTTTTTGTCATTGACATTGGAGCTCAGAGTGTAAAGTGATTTCTCTGAGGTCACACAGTGAATTGAGACTAAAACTACAAAGAAGCTGTTAGCCCTCAGCACAGAGCTCAAGCTACTAGAATGCTTCAATGTCACCAAACACTCATGTATAAAAAGAAATACAAGTTAGATTCTGATCATATCAGGATTCAGAAGAGAGGAGATCCAGCAAGTGCACAACTCTTAAAAGACATGACTGACTCAACACTTCAAATATGTTCTTTATCCCAGATGGATCCAAACACCAAATAGATGCAAGCAGTGTGAAAGAGCAGCTTAGACAGTGCTCATGGTAATGCTCTGCTGCCGAAGTATAGCACATTAGACTCCTCACAAGCATCCATGAAGGCTGCTTAATTCTCCAGAGTGACATTTGCTGTGATGAGAATAGTTGTACCTGTTCCTCCAGCTATCATCCCAAGATGCTTTGCAAACTTCTTCTGTGCTTTAGACTTCTTATCAGGCTTGATCAGAAAGGTACCTAGAAGAAATATTGAAAACCTATAGACACATTAACTCCTAAACAAAAACAGATACAACTCTCATGGGAATACATTACTACTGCCTACCAATCAATTAGGGCAGATCTGCTGGACGTGCTAAATGTGCTTAGCACAGCACTGAGTGTAAAAGCTAGAAGCCTTTGTACCTCTTCGCTTCAAACGACTGATTTACATCTTCCCAGCTACTCAGCATCATTTATGATCGACTCAGGAATTCCCATATCACTGACTACATCACTCAGCAACTGCGAAAGCTGGTGATAGCTAAAGCTAACCAGAAAAGCAGGTTTATTAGGCCACCTTCATCATCCTCATTTACACCATGGATCTAGCCATTTCTGTGTGTCCACATTCAAAGGAGTTGTATTAAACCAGCATCAAGCAAGATGCCACAAAGATAATGAAATACATTGGAGCCTTGCATCCTTTCATCAAGAATTTCATTTTTGTCTTTTGTTTTCAGTTAACAAGATCATTGTGCTTCTTGCAGTCAGTTAGGTGACTGCCTTTACTGTCCAGTGATAAGACCTTGCTGATTTTTGCTCTCCACCTGAGTACATCGTCACTTTAAAACTGTTACAAAACCAGACAGTTTGTATTCACCCAAGAGAAAAGCCCAGGATAAATATCATACATAAAAGACATGGACATACTCCAATAATCTTTAAAGAAATCTATAACTAGCAACCAGCTCTCCTAGCTACTACTCTTCATAGCAACCAAATCAGAGCTGGAAGAAACATCTGTAAAACATACACCACTCAAGTCCTCTGAGATATAACTGATTCATCAGTGTATTATTCATTGTAAAAGGCTACGATCCAGGGAAGTGCTGAGCGCTGCTTCCCCTGAAGCAGGAATATTAAGTGCACAGTGCCTCTCAGTTGAGATGAATACAGAATCCTTTGGCCAGACTAGCATCTTCAAAGAAGATTATTTCTTTGAACATACGACTTCCTCACAGCCAGTTCAGACCTGGTTTAATACCTAAAAGGAGCTGGCAGGCAGTTAATAAATTATTTAGTAACACTGCCAAGATTTTCAGAGGGCATCTGAGGCTGCCATGTATCTGGAACGTCTCTCTCCACATCTATATCTGAGGGATTTCCAGTGCAGCCTTCTTAGTAATATGCAACAGCAGATTATTCAGATTTAATTATATGGTCCCAGGAATAAGACAACAATTAGCTATTATACACTAAGTACTCTTCCCATCATAACCAACTCTGATGGGCTTTTGGGCAAGACCAGAAAGCATAGATTTTCTCTTTACTTCTTTTCAAAGGAGTTTCTCTGC
This sequence comes from Tragopan temminckii, assembly GCA_028571105.1. Taxonomy (NCBI): domain Eukaryota; kingdom Metazoa; phylum Chordata; class Aves; order Galliformes; family Phasianidae; genus Tragopan; species Tragopan temminckii. The sequence goes on from JAOWBP010087841.1 coordinate 22,767, forward strand.
AAACCACAGTTTATCAAACACCTCTGATAATGACTAATTAAGTTCCTCCCTTCTGCTCTCCCACCTTTGTGTCACAGTACCTGACCCCTTGTAGACAAGCAGTCCATTTGACCCCCTGAAGTCAATAACATCTCCAATCTTCTAGGTCAATCTTGTCTAGGTACTGAGACATCTTCCCACCTTCTGTGAACTTAGAATTCACATTTTTGTAGTAAACCTATAAAAACAGCCATTTCTATGACATCAACCATTAGTTTTCATGGAGTCAGAATGATATACTGAAGAACACAGCACTGCAGGTCTGAAATTTACCATTTGGAAGAAAGATCGCAACAATTCTTTGCTCAGTTACCTGCTGTGCCATGCAACAGTAAGCAAACTAAGTAAGTAAAACGCCCTATGCAAACAGCCAGGCTAGTAAGAATGTGTGTCAAGCAGATTATGCCCTCCTTTCACCATCTCTCCAACAAGAACTTTACATTACCCCCATTTTTGTAATCACCCCTTCTGAAAATAGCATTACTGCATCTTTTCTTGTTGTGACCTTTCAGCCACATGCTAGCACTTCAGCCTTTCAAGATGCATGATAAATATTAAATAGTTAATAACAATTCACTGTATATGTAACATGAAGAACAGAGAAAAACAGATTTTTTGTCTAAGTACAAACTGTCTTAGAAAAAAAATTGGAAAATCCAGAAGTCCTGGGATCAAATCATCTAGCATCCCCTAGTTTATAAGATTTCCCTTGTTTCTTTATCCCATTTTCTCAATAAGCCCATTAGCACAACTTCTGATGCTTACAGACATATAATTGCACTCTCTCTAGGGTCACAGAAGACAATTCTTACTGACATGTTCCTTCTTTCAGGTATGAGCAGTAAGTACAAATAGCAGCATAAGGCAGCCTGAGAGAGAGCAACTGCTATTTGTTCATTGCAAAACAAACAAACAAAAACAAAGAAGTTCCTGCAGTACTGCCAGTTCCCTTCTCCATCTCCCACACCTCTACTATTTTTCTTTGACATGCAACAGATACACAACTCACTAATCATGAGCAAGTGTGAGTTTGCCATGCAGTCATTCTATCTGAAAGACAGCCACTTAAAATAAACTCTATTTCACTAAAATGAAGTAGTTCCCTTCCTTCCAGTAAGCAATTCATCTGTATTAAAGGAAATTAAAATTTACCTTCATAATTAACTCAACATAACCTTTCGTCTCATCACTGGAAACTGGGGTATAGGCTCGGATCACCAGATTACCATTGATTCTTGCAGAAAGGTAAACGTGTTAGCCTAGAGAGAAAGAATTACAATCCAATGATTTTTTTATTACCTGGTTTCAGAATCTTATTCAGCAAAGAAAACAAAACAGAAAAACGTGTATTGTAAGCCACCAAGCACAAGCAACAGTGGAGTTAATCTTTACAATATAAATGGTATATAAAACATGTAGTCTTAACCACTGCATCTAGCTCAGAAAAATGACCTTTAAAAAGCTGTATAACTCATCATTATTTTCATGGCACGCACATGCATACGTATTCTCAGACAGATCACCTTCAAATAAGAGCCAACACAAGAAGTGCATATTTTTCTACAACCACAAGAAATTATGGAACTGTAGGGTAAATCTTCCTTAGTTCAGTTCCAGGGAGTTATTGTTATGCGAAGGTTGCTATAGGTAATAAACAAATGGCCCAGGCTAGAAAGTTTGGCTTTCACCAACTGATGTTATTTTGTGTTACCCTGTGTTGTTATGCATTCACACCAGATCTGTACTGCTGAAAAAAAAAAACAATCTTCACAGCTGTAACTCCTATATTTTTTCTCCAGTTTACACAGTTTGGCTGTAGAGGGTACCTGCTTTGTAGGATGCTCTGTTCTGTATTTAGACTTGGTATTTAGCTAATAAAAACACAGCATTTGCTGCCACCCAGCTTCACAAGCAGCAGCATTAATCTGTACATAAAACCAAAAAGCAGAAACAGAAGTAGCAGAAATACTTTTAGCAAAACGATCTTGGTAAAAGTAGGAGGCAGGAATCCAGCCCGTACAATTCCAGTATCATATTCCTAATTTCTTAAGAATAAACTCCAAATAAAAAGCAGCATATGCCAATATATATCATTTGCCTAGTTAACATGGTTAGTTCAATTCCATGTCCCATACAAGCCTAAAGAGAATCTGAAGAAAGACTGGTGCTTGACCAGCTGCATGCAAGAAAGACATGCCCACAGCACAGAACTGGAACTTGTGCATACAGCAAGAAAGCTGCCAAACACAGCACAATACAAACAGGGCTCCATCTGCCATATCAGCCAGGGACACTGTTTTGCATAAATTACCATTAATTCAAGGTCCAAGGTTCAATGCCCTCGCACTTTCAGAGTACAAGAAAGAAGATCGTGCGAATCCTAGTCAGAAATGAATTTCCTAGTGCAGAAAATAAGCCAAAGCTGTGCATGTATCCATGTCAATCAAAGCTCAGTGCATGCCCAGAAACAGCTCTGAACATTGCAACATCTTTGATACAAATTTGCACTGGGATTTGCATGCAATCATTACAGTCTTCCCAGGCAAAAGAATTCTATTCCTCATCTGTGGGTGACTACATCTGCCAAAACTTGAGGACACCTGACAAACTGAGGCATCAGAGAAAAGCAGAACAGAAGTATTAAAAAGCTCAGGCAGGTACCTCTTTTGCCCTATATCTTGAGCAGGGTTAGTTTCCTCAGACTGGTTCAGTTTCATTTGAATTTCACCTTCTTGTTCTGAACTACACCACACCATGTAACACAAGCAGGACAGAACACAAAGAAAATCTGAAATGTGACTCTTTGGGAAACCCAGTTGGCGCTTCCCTCCGACATGGCAGCTTTCAGGTGCAGTTCTCAACTCCAGTATTCACTGAGCTCCTAATTCCAACACAGAAACCTCAAGAACTTAAAAATCCTCATTCTCAAAAATACACGTATTTAAATGCTGTACGTATTTACCTACAGGTAATCCTAAGACATGATCTGGCGAAGGGAGCCCAAACCGGAATTTCTTAGTGTCATGGCTGATTTCCTATTTAAAAAACATGAAATTCAGAATGAAGCCAACACACCACTGATGTAGATCTCAGGCTCTACCCCACGCCTTGAGTTAGGAGCCCGTTCTTTGTCAGCACGCAGCCAGGGGCCAGCAAGAGCAGCTGAAATAGCTTTGCAAACGAAGTTTACGCAGCTCTGAGTTTTAGGATCAAGGAATTCTCCCCTTCAGCTGCACGGTCCCCCTCGGCACCCGTGCTGCCAACAGCCAAAGGTCGGGCAGGGCAGGGCAACACGGGCTGCGGAGCTACTCCGCGGAAGCCTGGCGCTTAACGGAGCTCCAATGCAGGACGTGAAGGCACACAGCAAGGAGCCCGGCCTTGGGAAACCACCGCGCCGGCAGCGACCCACCAGGAACGCCGCTTCGCTCCCGCGTAACGCGGCCGCACAGTCCCGGGACCCGCCACCGCCCCTGGCGGTGCTCCACCGCTCATCTCTTTACCCACCAGCGGCAACAGGTATCTGGCCTGCGGGTTCCGCAGCGTGACAGGGCGGGGCGGGG